>CAUYRT010089658.1:0-31421 GCA_963574885.1 Lepilemur ruficaudatus
TCCCAGCTACTCGGGAGGCTGAGGCAGAAGGATTGCTTGAGCCCAGGAGTTTGAGGTTGCTGTGAGCTAGGCTGATGCCACGGCACTCACTCTAGCCCGGGCAAGGGAGTGAGACTCTGTCTCAAAAAAAGAAAAAAAAAAAAAAGTTGGTGTTTTTTTGCTTAGTGTTCTATATACATTTTAAGTGTTTCAACCCCCAGGCTCTTTACTAGAGCTGTAGATCTCCTCTTGTCTAGTGTAGATGTGTATCAGGTAACTTATCGCTTGTTTCATTTTCCCTTGGAGCTATCTCTTCCAGAACTCTCTGTCACCCTGCTCCCGTCAGGACTGACTGCACTCTCGGCCTGCTGCCCACTTCTCATCCTGGAATTTGCATTTACCATCAGCCTGGGAATTCTTTTCAACTCTTTTCTGTAGTTCTGCTTTCTAAATTCTATGTCCTTTTCCTTTCTTGAGTTGGTAGAGTACTTTCATAGTAGCTTCCTAAGAAAGGGAGCATAGGAAATTAATTTATGACACCCTGTATGTCTGAAAAGGTATTTCATTTCCCTTTTTTAACAATAATTTGGTTGACTATAGCATTTTAGATTAGAAATCATTTTCCTTCAGAACTTCTTGTCTTCTAGCTTTCAGCACTGGTGTTGAGTATGTGACTTGTTCTTTCTGGAATATCTTATCTTTATCTTAATTTTTTTAAATTCATGATGATAATACATGAGTGTGGGCCATTTGTTATTCATTGTATTAGAATTCAGTAGACCCATTCTATCAGTTTCAGGTCAGGCACTTGTACTCAAATTACTTCTTTGAAAATTTTCTAGCCTCCTTTTTGTTTCTAAAATTCATAATATTTTTTTTATTGGGCTCCCTGAATTCTCTAATTTTCTTCAAAAAATATTTTCTCTCCTATTTTCCATTTCTGTCTGTTTTTACCTTCTAGCAAATTTCTTCAAGTTTATATTCAATTTTTTAATTCAATTTTTAATTATTTCTATCATATTTTTAAGTTATAAGAGCTTCTTGGCCTTCTGAATATTTGCTTTTAAAATAGCTTTCTATTTTTGTTTAATAGATGTAATATCTTCTCTTAAGGTATTAAAGACTTCTGAAGTTTTCTTCTGCTTCCTGATTGCCTCTTTTTCCTCTGAGTTCCTTTTTTTTTTTTAAATGTTTGCTTTGGTCTTTGTCTTTCACATTAAAGGTTTCTCTCAAATGTTTAGATCCTTGGCTGTCCATTCATATTTAAGAAGGAGACATTAAAAAGCTGAGTGAATCTATCACCAATGAATGGATAAATAAAATGTTGTGTAACTGTACAATGGAGTATTACTCAGCAATAAAAAGATACATACTACAACATGGGCAAATCTCAAAAGCATTATGCTAAGTGAGAAAAGCCAGTCGTAAAAGGCCAGATGTCATATGATTTCTTTATGTGAAATGTCCAGAATAGGCAAATCTATAAAGATAGAGAGCAGATTAGTAGTGGCCTAGGGCTGGGGGAAGTGAGGGATGACTGCTAAAGGACGTTAAGTTTCTTTTCAGGGTAATGAGAATGTTCTAAAATTGATGTTGGTAATGGTTGCACAACTCTGTGAATATACTAAATCCATTGGTTTGTAGATTTTAAATGGGTGAAGTTTAGTATATGTAAATTATATCTCAATAAAACAGTTTTAAAAAAGGAAGGAACCAAGGCACAAAGAAGTAACTTATGTGGGGTCACAGCAATAAAGGGTATTAAAATATTAAGATATTATCTTATTAATAGATATGGCTAGTCATTTCTTTTTCTGTTTTTTTTTTTTTTTTGAGACAGTGTCTCGCTCTCCTGCCTGGACTAGAGTGTCGTGGAGTCAGCCTAGCTCACAGCAACCTCAAACTCCTGGGCTCAAGTGATCCTCCTGCCTCAGCCCCCGGGGTAGCTGGTACTACAGGCACACACCACCATATCCAGCTAATTTTTTCTATTTTTAGTTGTTTGGCTAATGTTTTTCTATTTTTTTTTTTAGTAGAGATGGGGTCTCACTCTTGCTAAGGCTGGTCTCGAACTCCTGAGCTCAAACAATCCTCCTGCCTCGGCCTCCCGGAGTGCTAGGATTACAGATGTGAACCACCGCGCCTGGCCTCCTTTTTCTTTTTTTTTTTAAAGATAGGGTCTTGCTCTGTCTCCTAGGCTGGAGTGTAATGGCATGTTCATAGCTCACTGTAGCATCCAACTCCTGGGCTCAAGTGATGCTCCCACCTCAGCCTCCTGAGTAGCTGGGACTACAGGCACATGCCACCATGCCTGGCTTATTTTTTATAGAGACAGGGTCTCACTGTGTTGCCCAGCTGATCTCAAACTCCTAGCCTCAAGCGAGCCTCCTTCCTCAGCCTCCCAGAGTGCTGATATTACAGGCATGAGCCATTGCACTCACGCTGCAGGTCTTTTCTGATTGACAGTCATACAGGCCTCTTATGATTTCAGCTATTCTAGAGGCTGATTACCCCCAAAATGAATTTCATGTAGTAATTGTCAGACCTTTGTTAACTACCCTCCCCCGAAACTTGAGAGAAATCTGCCTAGCAGTTTGATAGCAGATAGAAACTTCACTGATTTATATAGATTAGGATTTTCCAGCATTTAGAGTAAGCCATTTTTTAGCTATTTTAGTTAAAAACATAGGGAACATGAGAGTCAATTTTACTGTTTAATTTACTTTTTATAGCTTCAAATTTTTCATGATAAAAAGTTTTAAAAACATGGTACATGGATTATTGTACATTTTGAATTAGGACCCTGAAAGTTGCCTATATCTTTGTCATTGACTTTGAAGTTGCTCTCTCTGGTTTGCCTTCCACATTCCACTGATCTCTGACTTTTTTCTTCAGGTAACTTATGCTGCCAGGGATGCCCAGATTTCAGTGGCTCTCTTTCTCCATCTTCTTGGATATCCTTTCTCTAGGAATTCACCTGTAGAAAAAAATGATGACCACAATGGCTGGCAAAAAGTCTTGGAGAAATGCCAAGATGTGGTAGACATCCCATTTCGAAGCAAAGGAATTATCAGATTGGGAGAAGAGGTTAATGGTGAAGCAGCAGAATCTCAGCAGAAGCCAAGAAGTAAGAAGTGTAAGGTCGACGGGATGGCGCCAGGCAACCACCAAGGAAGAGACCCCAGAAAACATAGAAGAAAGCCCCTAGGGGTGGGCTATTCTGCCAGGTAACTGAGTTGTTCTCTGTCCAGTAAAAAGTTAGTGGCCCAGCCTTCAGCAAAGGGTGTGATGCTTCACCTTAGGTCTGGGGAGAAGGCTTGTGAGGAGAGCAAAGGCTCTCCAAGGGTTAATTTTACTCTTCCTTTCCTTCAGGGACATTTGGACTATCCTTTGCTTTATTTTTATATTTTTTTTCTCCTTTTTCCCTTCTTTTATTTTTTATTTTTGACAATTGGAGTGGAAATGAGGAGAGCTTAGCCTAGTTTTGTCACTGACTCTGATGTGATCTTAGGCCTATTATTTCCCCATCTGTAAATGGGGGTATATTATTATTCCTTGCTTATTTCAGGATAGCTTTGAAAATGAATAACATGAAGTACCTTATGCTTTTCAGGAAAAATATATCACTTGGTGTTTTGTTCATATGGTATTTGATTATTTAGAACAATATCCAGCTCTAAGAAAATGTTGTCTCTAGCCAATGAGAATATTCCTACACAATTTATACCTCTGTTATAGGAAGACGACTAATAAGTACTTTGGAGCAGAAGTTTGGTCCCTGTAGCAAAATGCCTTTAGGAATTGGGTGATTAAATTGAAGGAAGTATTGCATGTGAGCCAGAAATAAATTCAGGCCCTCATTACTTTAGCTTGAGCTTTAAAAATTTTAATTTACTTTGTTTAATCCAGTGATTTGGCAGTTTTCTTGTCGCTCTGTTCCTGTTTGTGTTCACAGCAGAGCTATGTAAACACTACCCAGCTCACTCCCTAAGGTCCCAATCCATAAGTATAAAAACTATAGACATAAACTAATTCATTTTTAGTTCTGTTTCCTACCCTAAAGCAGGTGGAGGATTAAACATGGTTTCTTACCCTGTTTTTTTTTTTCCATAATTGGTATGTTTTACCCTCGTGTTGAAAGAATAGTTTGAGTCACTGAAAAGAGAATATGGGAAGGCATCTACACCTTGACTAACAATTGGCTTTCAGTTTGAGATCTCTCTCTCCCTTCCCTGCAGAAAATCACCTCTTTATGATAACTGCTTTCTCCATGCTCCTGATGGACAGCCCCTCTGCACTTGTGATCGAAGAAAAGCTCAGTGGTACCTGGACAAAGGCATTGGAGGTGTGAGATTCAGTTGTCATAGTTTCTCTATAATTAGATGCATGTAGGTACTGGCTGGAATAGGAAGGGAGATAGGGAAGAGGATGGATAGAAGAAGGCAGGAAGACCTTGAGACACAGGGGACCAGGTAGTCATAACCCAGAAATAGTGTTCTCTGCCAGGACATAGCAAAGAGCAGTTAGGGAGGTGCTTCTTCCTGGGGTGGCGTTGGGGTTGGGGGTGATGGGAGCATCAGACACTAATGCCTGTTCTTTTTTCTAAGAGCTTGTGAGTGAAGAGCCTTTTGTGGTCAAACTGCAGTTTGAACCCGCGGGAAGGCCTGAGTCCCCAGGAGACTATTACTTGATGGTTAAAGAGAACCTGTGTGTAGTGTGTGGCAAGAAAGACTCCTACATTCGGTGAGTGTGGTGTGTGTTGGGCCGCCTGATTGTCTGCCCCAGGTGAGAGTTGCCTTGGTAGCCACATGCAGAGGAGGCCTTGGTTGAGTCTGCCCACTTTGGCTGAGAGGCCTTTCCCCATGAGCTTCTACATTCTGCCTGGATTTGCTATAGTGGCCTACCCCTCCTGAGCCATGCCTTAGTTTCTGGAATACAAGACTATTCTAAGTAATAGTCTGCCATGGAGAGTGGTTCCCTTCTGCTCATGCGGGACCGAAGACCAGTAGAAGCTGTGTCCTTATAATCCTCCCTTGAGTGGCTCACAAGCCTTCTGAGTCTTGGTATTGTTCGTGGAGTGTCCAGATGACCTGAAGGCTGCTCTGTGCTGTAATACGATTTCATATCAGGGTCCCCACGCAGTGAAGGTGAGGCTGCCTGCTAGGCCTAAGTGCCCTGACACTAGGGCTTTCTTCCTGGCTTCTGTGGAGTTACTCACTTTCCTCCTTTCTTCCCCTGCAGCGTGAGACAAAGAGTTGTTGCTGCTGAGAGCTTTTTCTGACAGCTTAGTTCTCCTTAGAAAATGATAGACCTTGGTGAACCTGGGAAATAGTGCCAAAGTAAGGGATTCCTCAGATGAAGGAAATTGGCTTTTTCAGGTCCTTAGGCTTTTTTGAGAGAATTGTTTTCCAGATGTCAAAGGCTACTAGAATGTCTTTTCATTTCTCTGAGACTTCCTTCTGGGAGCACAGCCCTTCTCAAAGGTTGTTATTAACCTTTCCCTATCCCAGGCCTTCCACTGAGGCCTGACAGCAGGAGGTCATACTTCAAGTAGAGAGGACCCTAAGGCACAGGTAGGGCTGACAGTGGAATAGGTAGTATTGCCTTTATGCAATCTGTGTTGGGTGGTGGTGCCCAAGTCTTCTCAGTCACGTTAGGCCCAGATTAGAATCCCAGTAGCCTGTCTGCTAGCTTCACATGTGTTCTGTCTCGCATGCCACTGAACGTGTGCTCATTCCAGGAAGAATGTGATTCCACATGAGTACCGGAAACACTTCCCCATTGAGATGAAGGACCACAACTCCCATGACGTGCTGCTGCTTTGCACCTCCTGTCATGCCATCTCCAACTACTATGACAACCATTTGAAGCAGCAGCTGGCCAAGGAGTTCCAGGCCCCCATTGGCTCTGAGGAGGGCTTGCGCCTGCTGGAAGATCCTGAGCGCCGGCAGGTGCGTTCTGGGGCCAGGGCCCTGCTCAACGCGGAGAGCCTGCCTGCTCACCGAAAGGAGGAGCTGCTGCAAGCACTCAGGGAGTTTTATAGCACAGACATGGTCACAGACGAGATGCTACAGCAGGCTGCCAGCCTGGAGACCAGGTACAATTTACACTTTTGGTCAGTGAAGGGATTGGGGAGTAACCTAGTGAGTGACATTAACCCTTATTACTTTGTAAGACTGCTTGCCAGGGAGGGGGCTTTAGCTGCTTGCAGCACCTGGCTTCATGCTCAGTCCATTAGGTGTCTAATGGTGTAAGACACCATGACGGTGGAACAGGATAATCTACTTTAGAATTTTCTTTCCTCGGGAAAGAAAAGGGATGGGGGAGGAGAGCGGTTGCTAGGTGACTTGTGTCATCAATAGGTGCCGTTCTCCTCCCGCCCCTTTTCAATAAAAATTTAAAAAAATAGAATTTCTTTCCATAGGAAATTTGCTTTTTGTGAGGTGTCTGCCCTTGACCCTTTAAGGTCATATGCTAAGTCCAGTCATTTTCATGATTAGCAGGAGAGTGCAAATGCAGTGGAGTTGCATCTTATATATTCCTTGCAGAGGTAAATTCTACAGTCGGCACATGAGGTGAAATAATAGTCAAATAAAATCCTCAAATCTCTGAAATTTCCCCATGAAGTGTATAGCACAATTGTCCCTTGATATGGGGGATTGGTTCCGGGACCTCGCTTGGATACCAGAATCCACTGATGCTTAAGTACCTGATATAGAATGGATTCAGATGATAAGAACTCTGGGGCTTAGTTTTGCTTCCCAACTGTTACTTTTTTCAATAGTACTAGGGGTTGAAATAAGTGAACTGGTAATTTCACAAAACCCTGATAGTGATGCTCGTTGCCTATAGGGGTTTTTGTTATCAATTAAATATAAATAAGTAAAAACTTCAATTATAGCAGCAAGTATTTATTTTTTTCAAAGCCAAAAATGTTTATTTCACTCATGTTACTGATCTATCACAGATACTATAAATATTATTGGACAGATATTTATAAATACACTGTGTATTTATAAACCGAGCTAATAAACTTTACATAAATTGCCTTCATTATTTCTAGTAACAACCTGATGAGGTCAGATTTGGATTTCTTATTGGTTAACTGCTAATATTGTATCTCACATTTTTATAATTTTTAAAGTTAAAAAATTTGTTGCGTTTTATCCTCACAATTATTCTGTGAGGTTGTAGAATAGACATTACTTTCTAAGGTTTTTTATTATCATTATTATTTATTTTAGAGGCAGGGTCTTATTCTGTCACCCAAGCTGGAGTGCAGTGTCAAGATCATAGTGCATTGCTGCCTCAAATTCGTGGACTCCAGTGATCCTCCTGCCTCAGCCTCCTGAGTAGCTGGGACTACAGGCCTGTGTCACCATACCTGGCTGATTTTTTAAATTTTTTTTTTAGAAACAAGATCTCACCATGTTGCCCAGACTAGTCTTGAACTCCTGGCCTCAAGTGATTCTCCCACCTTGGCCTCCCAAAGTGCTAGGATTACAAGCATGAGCCACTGCACCTGGTCGTCTAAATTTTATAGAAGATACCTTGAGGTTTAAGGCTAAGTAACTTGCCAAGGTCATATTACAAATTAGTGAGAATGGCTCCTTTGACCAATGCCCAAATATGTTTCCTAAAACAGCTAAACCTCTCCCTGTCAGCCACAGACCTTTCTAACAAATTCATCTTGCTGAATTGGATAGATGGATGCTGGGCTTGGGACTGAGAAGAACAGCTGTTTGCAGACAGATAGGCAAGTTAGTGGGAAGCTCATGAGCTAAATAATATGTCTACAGATACCCTGAGGGCACTGACACTGCTAGACTGGTAGGGGTCTTGGGAGAGAGGATTGAAAGTGGGGTGTGGATATAGGGAGAGTCTGTGCAGGCAGGGTACTTCCTTGAGAAACGTCATCATTATTCACTGGGGGTGAAAGCACTGTTCACGTGGCATCAGAGCAGTCTTTAAGGCCTCTCTGTTTAGTCAGGAAGGAAGCAGGGATTCATCTTCTTACTCAGCAGCATCATTTGCAGAACTGAGCGACCACGCTAGCATTTCATGGTGACTGAAACACTTCTCTCATCGATGTGGTTTGGCTTTTGTTTTGTGGGAAAGAGGTCACTAAAGAAATGTGCCAACTTGCATTTTACATTCAGGTATTACCCTATGTTGTCAAAAACTGGAACATGTGGGCTGATGTAACAGCCTCAATAAATACTGAGTATGGCTCAGAATGGATAACTTAAAAGAAAGGGTGAGCTGGTCACTGAGTAACTGGGGAATAAATAAAACATTCAACTAGATAGTAGGGCCCCTCGTGTGGGGCCTGAGCATTATGCAGTGACCTTCGCATAGGTATAGTTCAGAACCCCCAAATGCCTCCTGTAGGATTGGGAGTTGTATGCTCAAACTGTAAAAAGGGTCAGAAATAAGAAAAACAATGTTTTGAAAACATTCAAGTAACTAACCCTTTAGGAGTCTAACAACCTCCTCACATCCCCTTGCCCTGCAGCATTTGAGCTGTCTGTGAGACCATCCTGTGCTTGTTTCCCTCAGACCCTTTGTACTTCATGTCTTAACAGGATTTCCAATGAAAACTACGTTCCTCACGGGCTAAAGGTGGTGCAGTGTCATACCCAGGGTGGGCTGCGCTCCCTCATGCAGCTGGAGAGCCGCTGGCGTCAGCACTTCCTGGACTCCATGCAGCCCAAGCACCTGCCCCAGCAGTGGTCAGTGGACCACAATCATCAGAAGCTGCTCCGGAAATACGGGGAAGACCTTCCCATCAAGCTGTCATGATAGCTGCTTTCCTCCCAGGTTAGGACAGGTGGGAAGCTGGAGCCAAGGTTCAAAAGTCACCTCTTCCTGTTTTAATATGTCATTGTCAAAGCCTGAGCGATACAACTCAGAATACTGACTTATATTAATACTAACCCCAGGATACTACTGATGGAGCAAGGCTATTCTTTTAAGGGGAGCTTATTATGATTTTGGACTTTAATTCGACAGGGTCAGTATCCCTTTTTCTCTCTCTTTTATTTTTGTGGAGAAGAAAGGCCTTGGCCTTTGTTTTTAATCTCCCTCTTCTGCTTGCCTTGTGCAGAAGAAAAATGAAGAATTCTCCCTGAAGTACTTGTGAAGACTCTCAGAAAATGTTTTTAATATATTTCTTCCCTGTCAAGTATGTTGGTTTATCTCTAACAGGGACTGTCCAGTATTTTAGTCTAATCAGGTTAGGATGGGAGAAAAAGTTCTTCCAGAGGTTAGAGAAGTGAACAAGGAGTCAGATTTATTTTCCTAATTCAACCTCATAATTATAATTTCTTTGGCTTGCTGCTGTCCCATAACTCATCTGGTCGGGATCCATCCCATCTGGGTCACTTCAGTTTATTTCATTTTACTTGAAAATGCTCCGCTTTACAAATCCAGGACCAAAGCAGCGCTTCCTGCCATGTGCTTCCACCCTAACACTGGAGGGAATCCTTTTCTGGAAATGAACCTTCAACCTGGGTGGGGCAGAAAGGACCACAAACACCACCTCCCAATAGAACTCTGACCATTTGCTCAGCTTTTCCTTTCGTGCTGTTTGTTGCCTGCTTGTTGCACTCCTCCTGCCCAGAACTGCAAGGTTTTTAGCTTAATCCCTGAGGGGAAGATTATCTTTTCTCAGAATCAGTATCATCTCCTGTTAGTGTTCTGTATTCCCTCAGATTTACAATATTGACCTCTTTTAAGTACTTAATTCACTTCCGGAGTCATTTGGTCAGGTTGCAATGTGAGGACTAATTTATCTCTGAAGCCTGGGACACCGGATTAGTTAATATAATGCATTAGATGTTCAAAAGGGGGATGGTGTTTCATTTTCAAAATGTTACTCTACCACTTTGAGTATTAATTCAACTTATGAGTGATTAGTATTTTTTCTTAAGTATTAGGAAACCATTCTTATTTTACAAGATCTTAACAAGCTTAAAAAAGAATTTTGTAACCAGAATCCAACAAGAGCTCTATTTTGGAATTGTGCCCAAGTCGGTGATGGTTGCTCTAACATTGATAAATAAAACTTCTTCTAAGCACAAGGCTCACTGATTGTAAATGTAAAAATTTTCTTTATAACTTTATAAAATTGGTATATATTCTTGGGAATGGAGATATTTATCCTACAGGTCCCTGCCTCTTGGCAGAGCCATGGATGGTGTACACGGATATACCACACACAGTGCACCAGAGGCCATCAGCAGTGCATGTGCCATCCTGCATTTCGTTCCCCCGCTCCTTCGTTCCTGCTTGTCTTCAAACAGTCGTAGCTGGGATCTAAACCAGAAATCCTTGAAAACAAATAGTACCGGCCACTTTGGGGAATGTAGATTCAATGTATAGGTTATCATGGGGCCCATCCTACCTGTGTGGTGTGGAGCCCGGGTGTGGAAGAGAGCCTTGGTACTTGGTTGTGGTAACAGTCAGGCTTGCCACAAGGTGGCACTCGGAGATTTGTTTTTATATTCATCCTTGCGCGCTAAGCAACCGTGGTTACCAAACATAACTTATGACTTACGTTTCAAAATCTGCGTAGCTCATTTTGAGTCATTTTGATAGCTTTACAAGAAAAACTTTTTCTTTAAAACAAGAGAGTTGGGCTGTTTCTTTCTCTTTCCCTCCGATTCTCATGCTAAGAGGGGAGAAACACTAAAGAGGTAACTTAAGCTGTAGTGGTTGCCGTGGGAAGATGGGGTAGGTTCTCCAGCAGAGCTTCCTACAAGGCCCAGTAAAACAGGTCCAGCAGCAAGGTTGAGGAAAAGGCTAGACTGTGTTACACAAGATTTCTCATCGTTTTCAGGAAAGAGTTACTGTATAGATCGGAACCTTTTTATTCCCTGAGTCTGCCTTTATCTTTTGCAGCCTTTTCCTAAGACTGACAGTTGCCATCTTAAATGAGAAATTTTAGGGTAGACATGTTTTAAAATAAATATCTTTTTTTCTGATAATAAAAGTAATGTATGCTCATTAGAGAAGAGTCTAAAGAATAAGAATCATCCATCTTCCCTCCATCTAGAACAAAGCTAAACTTTGCTGATGTAATCATGAATTTCCTTTCAGTATTTAAAAATGAATCGATATGTATAATATTTAAACAAAATGGAGGATCATACACACACACACACACACACACACACAGGTTGGTATCCTAATTTTTCTCCCTCACTTAACGTGGTACCCCAAGTAATTTCCTGTGTCTTTTAATCTTTGAAAATAGATTTCTAGTGGCTCTCCCTTATTTTATCCATTCCCACACTGTTGAACATTTTGGCTTTAGGTCCTTTGTTATTTATTGGTGATGCCATGATGAACTTTCCTGTGTTTATCTCTTTGACGCCATCTTTGGTAATTCCTTTAGAATAGAGTCCTAGAAATTGGACTGTGAGGAAGGAATTGGATTGCTGAGTGAGTAAAAATTGATATCACCTTTTAGGAATGAAATGCTTCTCTTTGACACTTCAGCGCCTAGTTCCTGGTGCATTCGCTGAGCTTCCGTGTGAGTAGCGGTGAGAGGACAGTGTCATGGCAAGGGCCTCTCTGCACGCTCCCCGGTCATCACGTTTGTGGGCACTGAGTCTCTTCTCACTTCCTTTCTGTCTTTCGTCTTTATTGCCTCATTTCCCCCTTGCAGTTGATGTGTTTTATAAACACTGTGTTTATTTTAAAATAAAAATGTAGGTTGGTCTGAGTGCAGTGGTGTTTACAACTAGTTGATCACAACCAGTTATAGATTCCTTTGTTCCCTCTCCACTCCCACTGCTTCATTTGACCAGCCTTTAAATGAAATAAAATAAATAAAATAAAAATGTAAATTAAAGCTTATAAACAGATTTTTTTTCTTGATAAGCAATTAGTGATTTGCCTTCCTAAGGTGAATGAGACACAACATTCAGCGATTTGTTGCCACTAAAGAGTGCAGCCGTAAGTTACTTATTCTTATCCATGTCACGGACAGAGATCAGATGACAAAATGTATTCTGTTGAAAGAAAGCCATTTTAATCCCTCATTTTAGACTCTTAGGAACCCAGCAGGCATAAAGAGCTTTTGTTCACCTTCCTATTCTGTCTGTCTGTTTGGGGCCCTAGCATTTGGCTGTGAGTTAAATCCTTAGTTTACCCTGCCTTTCTGACTTTTTCATTCATTCATTCATCCTTTCCTCCTTTTTTTTCCTTCACTATATCTCAGCCTTATGAGAGATACCATTTTTTCATTTAAAGGAGATATTTTCTCATTTTGCTAGTTTGCTAATTGTTATGTATTTTAAGTGAATACCTTTTTCTGGTCTTTTGTCTTTTCTATCATAAGATGGCCATTTTTAGAGTACCTTATCCCCTCAGGAATACAGTGAGAATCAGTTTTTCTTGGAGGAGATAAACAGAGGTGTAAAATGATTCTTGCTATGATTAACTCTGGATCTGAATAACATAAAAATAATACATGATCCCCCAAATACTTTTATTTTGGAATTCAGCCATACTTTTTAGACATCCACCAAGTTGCCCCCATGTGCCAGAGTTCAGTACCTTCTGCCTGTTTCAGTCCTAGAGCAGTTTTGCATCAGGTGATGCAGCAGAGCTGTGACATGCAGCCACACAGCCCATGTTTTCAAAAGGACCCATTCTACCAGCCTACTAGGAGTTGCATTAGTCACTCCCTTTGCTTGAGGCACCAAGGCCCATGCTTAAATGCCAACATGTTATTTGGGAAGGTGGGATGTACATTAGACCATTGTTTGCTTCTAACCAGCTTTGTCTGGCAGCTTCTAGGCACTGTGGATAACTGACCAAATGGGTAATCATTTGGGAGATAAATCAAGAACTGACTCCTACATATGAACAGGGAATGTAAGAGGACTGAGTTCATGCATCCTGGGTTGTACCCTCTTCTAATACGGTGCATACTGCCTTAAAGGTGATTCTCTGCTCTGACTGAATGGAGGTCGTGACTCTCATACCCTCCAGACTGAACTCAAAGAATCTGCCCTCCCTCCAGCATCCTTATTTGTTATTAATTCTTGAATTTTTCGCTCTTGCTGGATGGGGTAGCCTGTTGCCTTTCTGCTAGCGTAAGCTTCAAAAGCTGCTGAATTTAGAGTCAGTATTATTATAAATATGATGTGTAGGTTCAGGATATTCCTGATTTGGAGTAGCTGCTTATATTTATTCTACTTCTATTTCCCAGAGATCTCCCTTCTCAGGCTACAACATGGTGGGGCAGAGTTGTGATTCTGACTGCTCAGGCCACCAGGGTATCTATTAAGTCCTGGATAAGAATCAGAAATTTGAGCTTAGTAAGCTAGAGGGACTGAAAAGAAATGAGATTGAAACACAGGTAGTTTTAAAGGAGGTACATTTATTGGTTGGTGGGGGTGAGGTGGGGGCTTGTTCATAGACTTAATTTCATATACTTTTCCTGTAGCCAGTTCCTGTCATGGGTTGGAGGATCAGAGAGGAGTGGGCTGGTGACCTGCGTTCTGGTTCCAGCCACCAGCTGTGTATCTTTGGACTAATCAGTTTTCTAGACTCCTTTCTGTTCCTATAAAATTAGGGGCTTGAATTAGATGTGCCATAAGGGCCCTTCTAGCTGTAACATTCTGTAATACACTGTCTCTTGGGTACTGTGTACCTTCCTCTTTGTTGCACATTCTTGTCCCACCCCCAGCCCTGGAAATGGAAACTATGCATGGAAAGGAGGCTAATGAAGGAAGCAGGATGCCATACCATGTCCTCCTGGCCACATTGACTAGGGAGAAGCCTGCTGTCTCCATCTGGTGCTCCACTTGGGGTCATAATACCTTTCTCACCAGAGATGTCTCTGTGTATCTCAAGGGAACTCATATTTCCAGACATAAGTGTAGAGTGGAAATGAGGCAAGTGTGCCAAGTGTTGTAGATGGGAGGATATTGAGGGCAGGGAGGGGAAAGACTGTTTTTCATTTTAAGGGCAAGAGAAACTAAGGATATATCATAGAGAATTGCATAGAATTGGGTATTTTAAAAGGAAAACATTAAACCAATATATAAAAATATTCTCTCTCTTTTTAGAGACAGGGTCTTGCTCTGTTGCCCAGGCTGGAGTACAGTGGCACAAGCATAGTTCACTGTAACTTCAAACTCCTGGGCTTAAGTAATCCTCCTGCCTCATCCTCCCAAGTAGCTGGGAGTACAGGCACACACTATCATGCCTGGCTAATTTTTATTTTTTATAGAGATGGGGTCTTGGATAACCTTGACTCACCTTGAAATTGTCCTGCCTACTTTTGCCTTTGCCTGGGCAGCAGCTAGACAAACATGTGCAAAATGTAAAGTTTGCATTTTATAAGCTGCTGAAAGATATCTCTTTTTATATATATCCATTCCCTATGAACTGGCAGAAAATACATTTTTAGTCCACCCTTGTGCTTAGTCCCAAAGAGAATGTATTGGCTTTTCTTTGTGTGACACAGATTTATACCAAGGATGTTCAACTTGGGGCTCTTTTCACAATAATCACCTAGATGTAGATATGAGCCCCCACTTTCTACCAACTTGGGGTACTTTTTTTATTTCAGAAAAAGTGACCAGATAGCCAAAAAGGAGGCTAAACTACATTTCTCTGCCCTTGCCTAGATGGACCCTAACTTTATCTAAAATTCTAACATCTCTTGTTATAGAACCAAGTAAAAGCCCAATCAGCTGGCTTAGTTTCTTTTTAATCAAGATATATATGTTTGGCCCTGGAGATTTGGTAAGCTCGAGCTGCTGCACATATGGCTTCCTCTGAGTTCTTGGATACAATGAACAGGACTAAAGTTGGCTCAAAATAGGAACAGAAGATGACTTGGGGTTAAGTTTTTCTTTTTTAAATGTTATACAAGTACAGAGCAGTTGGCTGCCATCCCCCTCTCAAACCATCAGCAGAGCTTGACCTTGGCCAAGATTTTGCCTCATCCTCTTGGCATTTCTACACAGAGTTGCGTTTCAGCCGTGGAATGCTTAACCAAAAGCACATGCTATTATGGTGGTTTCCAAAGAGCAAGTTTTTGCAAAAAATCCGCATAGTGTTAAAACAACAGCTTTCTCTTAACCACCAACCCAACAAACCTCTAAGTAGTGATTCTTTGGCTTATTTGTACACAAGGGCCAGGATTTTTGGTTTTTTTTTTTTAACAATACTTCATTGAAGTGCAGTACAATTAACATTGAACAAAGTGCACAAATCTTAAGAAGACAGCTTGATGAATTTTGACAAATATATACACTAATATAACCAGTAAGGGCTAGAGTTTTTAATATTACATGAAACACCTGTCTTGATGATGTACTTCTTGGGATTGGTAGGTTGTACATTCATCTAGCTGAGCAAATTACTATAAAACAATAAATCCAGGTTAAAATGTGATAAAGATTTGATGGTCTGAGGTCAGGCAGTTTGCCCCTTTTTTACATCTAGTGGATTTGGTTATTGTAAAGCTTCATGATGTTTGCTTTTAACAAGTTAATTTTTAAGCAACAGGTTAAGGCCGGGCATGGTGGCTCTCACCTGTAATCCTAGCACTTTGAGAGGCCAAGACAGGAGGATTGTTTGATCCATGAGTTTGAGACCAGCCTAATGAACATAGCGAGACACCGTTGCTACAAAAAATGGAAAAATTAGCCAAGTGTAGTGGTGCGTGCCTGTAGTCCCAGTTACTTGGGAGGCTGAAGCAGGAGGATCACTTGAGCCCAGGAGTTAAAGGTTACAGTGAGCTATCATGATGCCATTGCACTCCAGCCTTGGGGACAGAGCAAGACTCTGTCTAAAATAAAATAAAATAAAATGATAATATGTGCACATAGGACTTTTTTAAAAAAACATATAATGAAAGGGAAATCTCCCCAGACGTTTCCCTCCTTGAAGGTAACTAGTATTGTTATTACTTGTGTATTGTGTATCCTTCAGAGAGATTGTATGTGTGTGTGGTTTTGTTTTGTTTTGTTTTTTAAGTCCCAGGTTTCTTCTTTGGTTTTTAATCAAGAATATGTTTCTCCACCCCTTCTCCTCACACTCTAGTTCCAGTCTAGGACATTTATGCAGAAACTCTTTGGATCCCACAGTCCCAGCAGGACTACTACTATTTGTCCTGAACTGTAAAATTTACCCTCTCTGTCTGTCAACTGGCTCAAAAGTTCATCTTTCTTACAGGATTGGCCATGAGTTGATAATTGTTGAAGCTGGGTTTATTATATTAGGTTCTCTACATTTTTATGTATATTTAAAATTTTCCTTTAAAATTGTTTTTTAAAAATTCAGATTACTTTAGCAGTACCTCCTGCAATACAATCATCTGCTTAAGTCTTTTGTTTGTTTTAAAGTAATGCGTAATTGCAACCTAAAGGCAAATTGTAGGTGAATCTCTAGACACAGCTCCCAGCACTGCCATTCAAATCAGACATTCAAAATTCCAAATTTACAAACATGAACAGGGATGATTATTCACCTTCATGAGCCATCCTTTGCTTTAAATTTAGGATTGACCTCAAATTTATTTTGAAAAGCCAACTTCTCTGGTACACTAAGTTTTTCAGGAATATAAATCTCATGCAGAGTAGAGGGCTTATATTCGGCCTTATTTAACAGAATTTTACACAACTCATGGGCTCAAGAGCCAGGGAAGGAAGGACCTCTCATCCCCAATGCTCTCAGTGGGAAAGGAAACGGAACTTGCATAGACAGCTTTCCTAGCTTTATAGTGTACTTTCTCTGGTGCGGGTGGATAAGGAGTCATTTCTCCAGATTAGAGCTTCCCAAAGATACACAGTCCAGGAAAAGGAGATAGGCTCTTGGTGTTTTTGGATTCAAGTCCCATCTGGTTTCCCTAGGGCCATTTTATCCTTGCTGCCCTTCATGCTCGCTTCTTTGTCTTGCTGTGGTCTAACCACCCATGGCTTCTCAATCATGAAGCATATTCCCACCAGTCAGGGGGCTCCCTTTGAGCATCCCCTTAGAGCAACTGTCACATTGGAGCAGCATCTGCTTTTTGCTACCATAAGCAGCCACTGGGACTGTGTTCAATATGCCAGGAGTTTAGTGGCCTGGAGGCTTGGGGGAGGGAGAAGTGGAGGTGGGTCAGGATTGGGCAGGGGCCTTCATGGTCTCAGCCATGTGGTCCACGCAGGGTCCTAATGCTGGAATGGTTCCCTGAGCCTTTGGCTCCAACCTTTTCTGGGCAGAGAAACAGAAGGAGGCAAAATGCCTGGTGTGTTTTAAATAGATTCCACTTGCTGCAGCCAATAAGCCCAACAGCTTAGAAGGTGAGTGACCCTTCCCGAGAGATTTATGTTGCACCATTTTTCTTGCCTTCAGCCCCTTGAGTACTGACCACCCTGACCTTCTGCCCTCCTCCCCTCTGCCCTAACTCCACTAAGGTTAGCTGTCTTCTTGCTAGTCTCTGGATGGTTCTCTTCAGGCCTTCCAGTTTTAGTGTTTATTGCACTTTTCACTCTCTGCCTTTTCTTTCCCTGAAGCTATTTTTCCTCATGCTGTGTATCTTTTCATCTCTTGGAATGTGTGTCCACTCTCCCAAATGCACATCTCCATCTGCTGCTACTTGTCGGACTCTGTCAGGCCTTCTCAGTTGTCCTCTTGCCTTCACCTTCCCATGACCCCCTACGGGACAGCCTAGCCCCACCTGGGCCTATGTGTAGTTGGGGAGGCAGGAGAGGTTGCTCATCGCAGTGTTGGACCCTGGGGCCAACAATCTGAGGTCAGTAGTCAGTGCTCCAGCACAGCCAGATTGAGTGTGGAAAGTACATGGAGCCACTTTCAGAAGGGGTCTTTCTAGTGGAGAAAGCCTTAGGACTTCAGAGACCAAATTGGCTTGTTCCCACTCTATCCTCAAAGACCACTTTCAAGACCTAAGAGTCATTTTAAGAATACTTTAATTTTGATCTCTAGATTCCCAGTAAGAGGAAGGAAATGAATATTTTTTATTTACTGGTGAGAGATTGACTGTGTTGGTCCTGGAAAGAGGTAGAGTACGGGAAATGTTCATGGAGGGTGGGAACCTATCTTGAGCAATCTCAGTTGTGGGGCAGGTGACAGCTCCAGACCAGGAAACGGACCTCAGCAATGGTAGCTATTTCTTGGCAGTGTGGCAGTGCCATCAGTAAGCCATAAGAAGGGGAATCAGAGAACTCAGAGGAGGGGCAGAGGGAAGTACAGGACAGAGAAGTGATGGGCCAGTACCCGTCCAAGATAATCAGAAAAAGAGGCAGAAAAGGAAGGCCAAGTGGAGGCTAGATGTCATGAGGGACAGCTAATGAAGAGCTGGCACTGGGGCGTGGGACCCTGCCAGAGATGCTGCAGCCTAGCTCTGCCATGTAGAAGCAAGCACTGTGGGGTGAGGCCAGGAGAAAAGGGCTCTTTGAAGACCCTTTCTCCGCACTCATTTTTAGCCCTTTTATTCTTTTTTCTCTTATGTTCCTATCCTCATGTTATATTAGCAGCAGGAAACAAACAAAAAGAAGCATTCTGTCTTTGAAAGGGAATGGCACAGTCTGGAGAATTTAAGGCTGGATGCACTTTCCCCTTTGCAGAATTCTTAGATCTCTTTGCCCATCTGGTTGCTGGAGCTGTGAGAGCCAGAGCCTTACTGGAGCACCCTGAATGGAGTCCCTGTACAGCTTGACAGCCCGGAAGAGTGCCAGTGGCAAGCATAGCCAGCAACGGGCATGCTCCCACAGAACCCCTCCAGGCCCTTGGGGCAGCCAGGGGAGCAGGGCTGTTAGCCAGCCCAGCCGGGGTGGGGGGGTTGCCTTAGGCAGGGCCTAGTTTGAAGGCAGTTTCCAATGTCTGACCCCAGCTCATCACTGGGCTCCTCTTCTGCAAGGCCCTGAGGTGCAGAGAGGTCTGTGATAGAAGACAGAGAAGGAGAACTTTTCTCTTGCTGGAAAAAAATTTTAGGTAAAGAGGTAATAAATGCCTGTGGCAAAAAATTCAAAAGGTACAAAAGGATATACAAGAAAGTCTCCCACTCCTGTTCTCCTCAGGTTTCCCTCCTCAGAGGCATCCCCGGATGTGCCAGTTTCTTGTACATTCTTCCAATTTCTCTTTAGGTCTGCTGTAATCTGTAAGTTTTCAGATTCTTGATCAAGTGGACTATTTTAAATTGCTTGGATGTGTGTGTGTGTGTGTGATATGTGTGTGGGGATCAATTGATAATAAAGAAGATGGTATCCCAGTTTTTGCCAGTGATTCTTGCTGGGGTAGGGAATGGTTTAAAACATTAAAATCCTAAAATGCTAGCACCAGAAAGCACCTTCCAAGTACTTTTGTACAAAACCCCCCATTTTAAACACGAGAAAGAGGCCCAGAGAGGTGACTTTTCCAGGGTCACCATGCTAGCTGATGGCATATCCGGGACTGAAACCCAGGCTTCCTATCTCCCAAGCATCCCAGTTCCCCAAGAGTACACAGACTATGCCATCTTTAGGTAGTGGCCTTTTTAAGATATGTTATTCAGAGGTAGAAGAAAAAAGAAATGATTAGACGTAGACCTAGAAAGTTCCTCCAGTGGACACAAATATGGGAGAATAAATCAGTAATCCCAGGAAAAACCTTAAGTCAAATTCCAACTGAAAATAGAACACATGCACACACCCACCCACACACAGGCATTGGCAGAAGACAGACAATGACAGCCGGCAAAGTCTTTTGTCTATCTGTCCTGCTGGGCTCCAGGCTGAGATTCTGGGGCCAGGCAGAGGTGGTGAAAGGCAGCACAGTGCCACCCCTCTGCTGAAGAAGATACAGCCCTCCAGCCTACTGTCACTGGTATTTTCTTGTTGGGCAGGAGAGAGAAATGTCAACCTAGACTAACCTAAGGACAACCTGTGTGACCTGGGGGCAGGGCTGCCAAGGGAAGAGAGGAGGATGTGCCTGGCCATGCCACCACGGAGCTCAGCCACCACTGGCTCCATGAGCACTGGCAGGCAGCCTCAGCTGTTTCCCATCACCTACCAGGAGGAAACTCCCCAAGATTTATATGCTGATAAAATGGCAGGATGATTTTTTAAAATTCTCCCCGTTTTGGCATCAGCTCCAGACACTGTGAACAATTTCAGTGTCCAAGCCAGATTGATGAGCCTTTAGAGGATGGCTTCAGTGAGAGGGGACATGTATGACTGTAAACACTGGCTGTAAAAACCCTCAATTTCTTTGAAATGGTAAATTTCCAGGCAATGTGGATCTGATGTTACACGCCTCCTGCATTAACAGCTTTTTCTTCCCGTTCAATTATTTTGACTGGTAAGAGAGTAGAAATTACACTTCAAAATATATCGATGGATATTTTCAGCCTTGCTGAGAGCTTCAAAATATATACCAATCCTGGGAACATTGCTTTAATTTCCACTTCCCACTTTCACAGGGAAAATGGAGGCTTCAATTATAGGCACCATTAGACTGAAGGAAATGCAGGACCAGGACTATGAGTCTCTTTTCAACTCAAATTCTCTCTGGTCTTCTTACATGGCCTCTTTGATATTGAGCCAAATTTTGCTCAAGCCCTAGGTCTAGAGGTCCATCCTAATGTGTACCAGATGGTGAGGACCTTGATAAAGAAATGAGGATTCCTTAAGAGCCTGGGCCGGATGATTTTGTCAAGGCATCTGACAGAGGCAGGAAAAAAAATGTCCATTCTCTGTATCTTCATCTTCATACAAGGCGTCCAGAAGCCTTTCCCCCAGGGTAGGTGCTGGGTACATGGGCAGCCACCCAGCAACATTATTTGCCCCCCTTATGTTTCTGGTTTTCTCATCTCTAGCTGACTGGCCCCTTCCATTCTGCTTCTGCACTCCAGACCTGTTTTTATGGATGTCTTCCTGACTACAGAGAACTCAAATTCAGCTGAACATGCCTCCTCTTCCTCTTGTACTCCCCATTTTAGTTAATGGTTACCTTACACCGAAGCACTTGTCTCCTGAGCAAGAAGGTTACGTTATTCTCAAATCCCTTCTCTCACATCTACCTCCAGCTGATCACCAAAACCTCCCCTCCTCCTCTCCTGTTTCAGTGTTGCTACCCCAGCCCAGGCCTCAGCATTGCTCACTTGGACGACTGCAATATTACTGTGGTCCCCGGCCACTGGTCATCAGCCTCCTTACTAAAATTTAAAACTGATCTTGTCACTCTCTGTTTTAAAATTCTTGGCTTAGCAGAGTAAGTCCAGATTTCTTCCAGAGGCATAGAAGACATCTGTTGACTGGTCTGTGCCTACCCCTCTAACCTCATCACCATCACCAGCCCCACCCCACCCTCACCCACACACACACACACACACACACACACACACACACTAAGCCACTCACCATTTCCGTGCTCTCATACGCTTACACATCTCAGCCACCTTTGTTTGCTCCTCTTCCCAGAGTGCCCTTCCAGGTCTCACCCACCTGCTTATACTTTAAGGCTCAGCTCTCAAATGACTTCTGACTTGCGAAGATGCCCCTTCTGTGCGTCTGTAGAGCTCTGTTATATCTTCTTGTGATTATTTATGCATATTTCCCCATCATCAGTTACTAGACTCCTCCAGGCTGGGACCAGGTTTTGTTAATTTTTGTATCCTCACTACCTAGAAGTGCCTGGCACTAGGTATTCTAGGTAGGTGCTCAAGAAGGGAAGGTAAAGAAAGGACTAGAAATACCACCCCAGTGGGGACACAGGCTCTGGCTTTACAGTCTGAGTGGGATCGAGGGCATTTTCATGGGACAGAATGGGGAGCAGCAGCAGCCTGCCGCCCTTGATACTCATTCATTCATCTACTCTGCACAGATATTTAGTGAGTGCTGCCAAGATGCCCAACGCTGTGCTGGAAACTCATAATACACAAAAGAAGGCTGCCAGGCCCTGCTCACAGGAGCTTCCATTCACGGGGGAAAGACAGGCATGTGTAGGCACTCACTGGCCTTGGCAGGCCATCTGCTCTGCTCTGAGGACCTTCGCCACTCAGCTCTGCAGAGGCTGTGGAGAAGGGCCCAGGGATGTAGGAGAAGGTGGTAGACAGGGGAAGGTTAGAGAAGCCTTGGAAAGGAATCTACCTCTGGGACCAATTCTGCTGACCAGTTGGCTTTACTCATGCATTTCTCCTTCGTATGAATTCCTTGCTGTTAATAAAAAGGCATTTGACACATTTCTAATTAGCCCGCAGCCTCTGCAATCCTTTTATTCCCAAATGTAACACCTGGGTCATTTCATGATTGGCAATAACACTTGTGGCTCCTGCAGTTGTCCACCAGAATTGGGGTCCTTCCTTCTCTGACTTCTGATGGGACCACAAACAGACTTTCTCACCCCCTCATCCTGGGGCAGTGGGGTTTGGCTCTGGCTCCGTGATTCGGGGAGGGGGTCGCTGCTTTGAAGGAAGCACTGTTAGAAGACTCGCTACGCTGGCCCACCCTGAGCCTAATGAGTAGCTCCCTTTCTCTGGGCTCTCTCATCCAGCGTGCATCTCTCAAGTGCTTGACTTAACAGAGAAGTGCATGTTTCACAGAGCTACCCTGCCTTTCTTCCTCCCTCCCTCTTTCTCTCTTCTCCCTTCCTTCCATCAACAAATACCTAACGAGCATGTACTATCTGCCACTACTAAAGCACTGTTGTGAGCACTGGGAAACAGTGATGAACAAAACATAAAAGAACCCCTGCCCTCACAGAGCTTACACTCCAGTGGCAGAAACTAATAAAAAGTCCAGGTTATGAGACAAGCAGGAGGAGGAGGGTTGATAATAAGACGACTGCAAGTTCCTTTCAAAGAGCCAGGACCTCTCCTCCATCTATAATGGTTTATAGAAACTCACCTTATAAATATCTTTTCCCTAGAGACAATTGGTGCATTAAGTGCGGTCAGCTGGCAGTGGGTGCATGTGCCCTGCAGGTGTCAAGCTCTTTATTTGTGAAATGCAGATGGTCAAGCCTTCCTCACAGGGTTGTGTACTGGCACAATGCCTGTTACACGGTAACGTACATTTTCTTCACCATCCCTGCCTTCTTTTCTGCTTAGAGCAGACATTGGTGGGAGTGGGGGTGGGCAGGAGTCCAATCAGGTCCCTTCACCTACTTTCTGGGCCCCTGCTGCAGCTTCAGACAGGGCAAGAGGCTTCTGAGCTGGCCCAGGGTCTCAAGGGTAATGGGCATAGAGAGGCTAGGGCCTGTCTCTGCGCCTGTCCCCTGCCTTGCTTCCAGCCTACTCAGCAGAGGCTCTGGAAGAGGCAGCCACCCACCTGTGGGGCAGGACAATCTATTCTTGTTGGACTTCAGGCGTGGCTGGAGAGGCTCATCTGGGGTCTGTTCTAGGCAGCAATGGTGAGCGGTCCCCTGCGTGTACCCTGGGCAGGCCCTCCAGGAGTCCCTTTTCACCCCTAGCAGGCAGCAGCAGTGCCTGCAGGAGTGGCCTCCAGGAGACTGGGGTGGTGACCAGGCACTGGACTTCACATGCATTATTTCATCCTATCTTTCCTAACAATGTTGCAAGTTAAAGGCTGTTGACACCTCATTTTACATTTGAGGAAATTGAGGTTAAGAATTTGCCCAAGCCAATCTCCTAATATGTGACAGAATCAGCATTGGAATTCAGGTTGTCCATCTCTAGGTCCAGGGCTTTACACTGAGCTGTTCCCATTCTCCCTTCTGTTATCTGCTCCCCTCCAAATCCCTACACCAAATGCACTGGGGCAGAGAGCTCCCTGGGGCTCTAGGAGCACATGGGACTTTACCTGTGGGCGGGCTTTGACAGCTCTGAAAAGAAGGTGAATTGTGCCTAAGACAAATGCTTAAAGGGAGAAAATGCCAAAGGAACTAGAAGTCCAAAATGGCACAGTTGGAGGGACCCCAGAGCACATCTCTTCATATCCCTCCTTTTACAGGGGAGAAAACAGAGGCCCTGAGGGGAAGCAAGGTCCCTCATACAGAACTTGTGAGCACCTGAGGACTGCCCAGCAGCCTCAGAAGCCCTGCACCAGTGCCAGACAGCCATTGAAGATGGCACAGGACTCAGCCCAGCTCCACACTTACTTGATGTAGGACTCCAGGCAAGTAGAGTAGCCTCAGTGTTTCCTCATCTGCAGTTGGGGATGATAATCCTTAGCTCAGGGTTGTCGGAGCTTTAGAGACAGTACATGCAAAATTCTGGCACAGTGGCTGGCACCTGTAGGTCTGAGTAAACTGTAGCTATTATGATTACTCTTGTTGTCTTCAAAGTTCAAGCAATGTGAGGAAATAGGAAGTCTCTTAGGTGTTGCTCTGATTCTCTGGTTCTGCTGCAATCTATTCCTAGGACCAGAGAGGAAACCACACTCACTGTTATCCCTGATCATAGGTCTGTCTCAGGGAGGGCCAGGCTCAGTTGTGTGCTCATCTGGGGTTAGAATCTGGAAGAAAGACCATAGACTGTAGCCGAGGTGGCAGCTCCTAGTCCGCAGCTCTGCCAGAGTGTTTGTGGCTTGAGGCATCACGCAACTTCTGTCTCCATCAAATTTTTGTCAGTCAGATGAGCGTGGTAATTATCTGCCCTCTTACCCAACCCCAGCCCCAGGGAAGTGCCCATCTAAGGGAGGGCTGGTTGTGAAGTCTAACACCTTCTCCAAAGGCTACACTCTTGTGGGATTTTCCTGGTGGTGGTGGGAAAGGGTGGAAGAAATCCTTCTCTTAGGGACAGAGCTACTAGGGAGTGACAATTTGGTGCAGATGTATAGCATCCTCACCACTGAGCCCTGGTGAGTAAGTGGTGAGACTTGTAGAAACCCTGCCAAACTCTAGCTCCTCCCTCCTTTCTTCTGGAGTCGCCAGAAACCTACCAGCCTGATTTCAGCTTGGCACAGTCCAGCTTCATCCCCCACACCGTGGTGTGAGTTTGGAGCCTCTCACTGGTAGTTGATGTGATATCTTCGGATCCCACATCCTTTCACCTGGCTCTCTTAAGACCAAAGACAACTAGATATGCATAGACCAGTCTGGGCTGAGGGGAACAGCCTATGGCAATAGGGCTATTCCCCGAGTCTTTCACCTGGTTGACTTTGACCTCCTGAGAGCCTATGTGAAAATGAGGACACCAGGAGGGCAGTTCCCTTACATTTTCTTGGTTGAGCTGAGGTGCCTGTGGAGCCTGACTCCTAAGGAGCAAGGTCCTCCCTGGCATTGCACAGATGACATGACCACTGGATCCTCCCCATGTTTCCTGTGGAAACCAGGCAGTGGCTTGGCAGTGGTTTTCTCTGTCTATGCAAATGAGCCATGGCTCCTAGTGCAGTCTCAGTAAACTCCCAGGCAAGAGAAACCTGGGAGAGGCAAGGCTGGCCTGGGCTCCAATGCTAGCACCTCCACACCCTTGCCCCTGTTGTTTGTGACTGCCACAAACCTCATGCCTAAACACCCTACTACTTTTGCAGACCCTTTGTTGTGCATTCTCTTATTTTTAGGGTCACATTCCTGGTTGGGCCATTTTTGGACTTGTCTAAGGGTCCCCATGATTAGTCTGCTGAGTGAGGGTATCATAGTTGCAGTGATGACCCTGGGTTTTCTGTGGCAAAAAGTCAACTAGGGTTTTCTTTACCTCACTTCAACAGAAATGTATCAAACATCTATTATGCGTGCGGTTCAGTCCCAAGTGCTGGAGAAATGGAGAAACACCACCTTATTTCACTTCTGTGCCTCAGGGTGGTGCTGACAGGGTAGTTGGGGGAGGGCATGATGCTGTAACCTCAGTTTGCCTGATTCCCCAGGCTGACCCTATCTGGGTCTTCAGAGGAGCCCAGGTGTCCAGCAGCACTAACAGGAAGCAAACTCCCTGCCAACTCTGCCCCTGGCATTCAAGGACCTCCTAAGTCCAGACTCACCCAGCCTGGCCAACCTCAACTCTGACCAAATCCTTCCCAGCATACAGACCCCCAGCGACGGCTGGCAGCTCTCTGCCTTGAACACATCAAGTACTTCCACTGGCTGGACCTTCGAATGGGCTATTCATGCAGTCCCCACTCTCCCCTCGCTTTCCTGCCTCTTAAGGATTTATCCAAAGGATTTATCCATCTTCTCTGAGACACCTTCCCAAAAGATCACCTTGCATGAATTATTTTTTTCTCTGTGATCTTACTTTGTTATTATTTCATCTAAAACTAATCTAGCCCACCTTGCCTTCTGCCTGGAGTGGGAGTAGTTCACACCTGATTCTCAATGCCCCACGGCTGGGGCTGTATCTCAAGGATGTTTGTGTTCTCAGCTCTTACCACCACGTTTTGCACTTTGTCAAAAAGTGTCAGATGAAGAGATGGCTTCTAGACTGGGCTCTGCTCACTAATTACCCTGTGGCCTCAGGAGAATCGTTCAGCCTCTCTAGCCTCCCTTCTTTCTGATGAAATAATGATGATGATGATATCTCAGGGTTGTCCAGGAGACAATGAGGCGAAGTGGAGGGAAACGTCAAGAAACCTGGGAGCCCCAGGCCAGTGAAAGATGCGGGGTGGTTGTATCCCCCTTTCTCCTCGCACCGGGTGTGAGGCAGCGTCGCTTCCTCTTCTCTCTCCCGGAATGTCAAGTGCACCAGCTTCCAATCCCTCCTTGGGGCGGGCTCTGGGGCAGCTCGGAATCCTAGGCTGCGGAGGATTCCAGTGCGAACTAAGGAGTCTCTTCGCTGCCCAGCCGTCGCTTCCCAAGGACTCGCGGAACACACCTTGAACTCCGCGCCAGAGCGCAGTTCAGAGCGCAGCCCGGAACTGCAGCTCGGTGGCGCGGGCCCAGGTCTGGGGTCGCGCATCTCCAGTCGGTGACTCAGGGCCGCCGGGTCTGGGGGTAGGTGTGGGTAGGCGGGACAGCCGCCGGGGGCAGCCGCTGGGCGTTCGGTCACCGAGCGGTGGGAGCCGAGGCTGGCTCTGGCCAGTCGCCATTCCGCCGCGGGCGTCTATCTCGCCGGGTTCCCCGGCGCGGGAGGAAGGCCCGCGACACTTCCTACCCCGCGCGCTCTTCTCCGGATGCGCAGCGGCTGGGTCGGTTGGCCCGCGGCGGCTGGAGCGCGGGACCGGCTCTGCGCGCGAATGAATGGGCGTCCGGGGGACGCGCGCGCTCGGGGCTGAAGGGCATTAGGACCGTGAGGATAGCTCCGCGCTCCTGTCTCTCCCTATCACCCCCCCGCAACCTCTCTCCTTTTTCTGCTCTGCAGGACTGAGCAGCCAGGCGGGAGCGAACACAAACAGCTGGGGCTTCCAGCGCCCCCGCCCCGGCCCCAAGAGCTTGCCGGCCCCGGCCCCCACCCAGGGCGCCCGTCCGCCCACCATGAGGAAGATCCGCGCCAATGCCATCGCCATCCTGACTGTAGCCTGGATCCTGGGCACTTTCTACTACTTATGGCAGGACAACCGAGCCCACGCAGCATCCTCCGGCGGTCGGGGCGTGCAGAGGGCAGGCGGGAGGCCTGAGCAGCTCCGCGAGGACCGCACCATCCCGCTCATTGTGAGTACGCCCCGCGCGCCGGGCGCCGGCGGGGGAGCAGCGGCGCGCGTCCTGGCCCCGCGCAGCAGCCGAGGGCTCGGGGCCCAGCTAGGGGCTGAGTGCCCGCTGCACCGGGCCGGCTTTGTATATGTTGGAGCATTCCTGCCCGTTGTTATGGCAACCTCTGCCGGGCTGGTGGGGCCAGGGCGCCCGATGATGGGAGGGTGACAGCGGGTGGGGGCTGGGAGAAAGTGCTGCAAGTTTGGTGGGCCCGGCGTTCGCGCGCGACTGAGAACGTGGCGGCTTTCCCGGCACTGCGCCGCCGGGGCCAGGGGCCGGGGTGTTGCTGGCGCCTTGCCCGTCCCGGAAGGCGGCTGGACCTAGCGCGCAGCTAGCCAACGGTGGGAGCCACTAGCAGCTGAGCGCGTAGGTGGCGGTGCGCACCCCGTCTCCAGCCTCCTGGGGGCAAAGGACATCGGGTGGGGGCGTGGGTAGGGAAGGCTCTCTAGGCGCTGTGCCTGGCTTCGCGTCCCCTTTTGAGCTCAGGTCAACTTGAACCAGCTTCTTCTGCACCGACACCCCAACCCCCAGGGTTCTCTGCGTACGCACCCCTACCCCCAACATTAGGGTCCACCAGTACCGTAGGCGGGCTGTGTCCGCGCTCGAGCTTGGCGATTTCCTCGGGTGAGGTCAGCCTCGCGACATCTAAGCGAGCGGGGAAACAAAGGTGGTGTGGTATGGTGGGGGCCTTAGCGGAGCTGCTGGGGCTCTTGGCGCTCTGGGGACCCAGGCGGGGGCGTGCGGAGCCTCAGACGCCCTGCAGGGGGCGGTCCTGTCGCCGACTTCGCCCGTGCCCCTGGGTAACATCTCTATGTGGCCAGGCAGAGGCCGGCACCTGTTGAGGTGGGAGGCTCTGGGAGCCGCCGAGAGCGCTCTCGGTCAGGCGCGTTCTTCCGACGGGGGCAGGTGGTGGACCAGAGCCTTGGGCGCCCCTCGGGAGGGACTGCTGCGTGGGGGCGGCCTGGCTAGACAAGGACCAGGAGCAGGAGAGCAAAGAGTGGGGCGGGGGTAAGGAATTGAGGGAGGGTGGCAATTCCGACGTGGAAAGATCTGGGCCACTTTTCCAGCATGAAAATAGAGGAAAAAAAAAAAAAAGATCTGGGCCAGGAGGAGGAGGGGTGAGGAACGTCGCGGGGAGGTGCAGGGTCACGAAGGCTGAGGTTTGTGTGGAGTAGAATCCGAGATACTTGTCCAGAGGCAGCTCTGAACCTCAAGAATATGGGGTCACTGGGGAATGCCCTCTCATTCCCATCCTGCCCCAGATTTTGCGTCTCCTGCAAAGGGACCATTATTTACAGGCTTCACCTCAGGAGACCCAGTGGGGGAAAGGTTGGGTTGTGAGTTTTGTCCTAGATCCCTGTCTGGATGAACTCTCTGGGGGCAAGCTTGATTAGGTGAGGTGTTCCTTTCTGAGCTGTGGGACCTGTTCCTAGGACACTGTTTCCAAAGCACTTGTGGATGGGTGGACAGAAAGACTGAGAGGAAAAGCCTCCTGTGCTGAGACCCCAGGCTGTTGAGATCAGGGTGGACTGACAGATTGGAGCTGTCACTAGCCAAATCAGTAGTGGCCCCCAGGACCCAGGGAGCTTCCACTCCAGGAACACAAGCTGCCCCAG
Source organism: Lepilemur ruficaudatus (assembly GCA_963574885.1). NCBI lineage: Eukaryota > Metazoa > Chordata > Mammalia > Primates > Lepilemuridae > Lepilemur > Lepilemur ruficaudatus. The sequence goes on from CAUYRT010089658.1 coordinate 29,127, forward strand.
TCTTTTCAAGAGGAAGGGCCCTGGCCTCAGGAGAGGTGGGCCTAGAGCTGCACCCGGAAGGTAGACTGGCTAGATGCTCTGTCCAGTGAGGTGATGGGAGGAGAGTGTGAACTGGAAGGGGAGGAGGCAAGAGGAAAGGAGGGAAGAGAGCACAGGGAAACTTGCTCACAGCCTTTGCTTCAGAGCCCTGAACCCTGGGCTGGGAGTGGTGGCTCTGGCCTGTAATCCTAGCACTCTGGGAGACCAAAGCGGGTGGATCCTTTCAGCTCAGGAGTTAGAGACCAGCCTGAGCAAGAGCGAGACCCCGTCTCTACTAAAAATAGAAAGAAATTAGCTGGACAACTAAAAATACATAGAAAAAATTAGCTGGGCATGGTGGCACATGCCCGTAGTTCCAGCTACTTGGGAGGCTGAGGCAGGAGGATCTCTTGAGCCCAGGAGTTTGAGGTTGCTGTGAGCTAGGCTGACACCACGGCACTCTAGCCCGGGCAACAGAGTGAGACTCTGTCTGAAAAAAAACAAAACAAAACAAAAGAACGAAAAAACAAAAAAACCCAGGACCCTGACCTGGCCCATGCTGGAGGGGTGGCAATTGGAGGTGGTGGGGAGTACCAGTGAACATCCTCTTGTCCTGCCCTATTCCCACAGGGTTGACTTGCTGCAGATGAGAACAGGGCTGAGAACCCGAAGCTAAGTTTAAAGTAGGAGGGAGTATCAGGGGAAAATAACTGGGAGCCGGGAAGCTGCAGGAAGAAAGGGAGGATGAAAGTCCTGGAGAGCCACTTAGGGGCACAGCCAACTCCCTCTCTGTCCGTGTTAGTCCTGGATGTCTGTTCCTCCAGCATTGGCCCCAATCACACACCGCCTTTGACACTCACTGCTTTGCATTCATTGTATTCCTATCTTTGAGTTGTTTCACTTCTGTGTGACTCATAGCTGAATGTGAGCTATGCATGCAGGGACTATGCTGTGCCGTTGAGGCACAGCAAGACTTCTTAAAGGAGTGAAATAGGATTTTTGCCCATTTCTGGGAGCAGTCAATGAGTGGTCCAAGCTTCATATCCCATTATTCCCAGCTTCAACCTGACTATAAGTAAGGATGTAGGGGAATGCATATTCAAGCTTCTCCAGGAGTTGAACCCTTTGTTAGTTTAAAAGGGGCAGGTGCAGCCAAGTGTTTGCTTTCTCCCTGAACTTTATGGTAACCACTGACTGTCTTTGCCATTCTGAAACATTTCTCTATTTAGTCAGGCCAGGATGTTGCATGTGGATTTTCAGATTCTTAGAGAATGATGTGGCCAGCCATGCTGTCAGAGGCTAAGCAAATTCAGACAAGCGTCATCATCACTCCCCTGGGGAATGAGAGAGCTGAGCTGGGAAAGGGAGGGTCTACAGAAGAGCCTGGACCAGGAGGCAGCTCTGCTTTCACAATGTCTGGGCTATACGAAGCCAGCCAAGTTGCTTCTGGACCTTGGAGACGCTTGTTTGGCATTATGGAGTGTCGGCATGGCAACCGTATGGCCAGATTTCTCAGGGAGGTCTTGATTTTTAATATTCTGTCCTGCTGTCAGCCCATGTGTCACAAATTTTGATGTGCAAAATTTGGTTATGGAATCTGTACAACTAAAGGGAGATACTGATTCTATCTCTATATGGCTGCTTATGATGCAGCAAGGTTTTTTATTTTTCCATGCTGTACTTTATGGGCAAGGCAGTGGATTTGGTGACATTGCCTTGAATCCGCATTGATGCATGTGGCACAGGACAGCAGCCAAAGCAGGAGGCGGAGCAGAGATGGCTAGGCTTGGGTCATCAGGGCTTGAAGTTGGAGAGAACGTTTGTGGTGGTTGTGGTTTGGGTTTGGGACTCAGTTTTCCATACGCCAATTTTCTAACAGACATGGGCAGGAGGCTAAGGTGTTACATGGAATTTGATTTTACATTTTTAAAAGACTATCCATTATGGGTATTTTTGGCATAGGTGTACTCATTTATATCAATAGTCTCCTATTTAGAACCATGAAAGATTTAGACAAGAGTTTTCCTAAACTGGAGTTTCTTATCCTGAAATTGGGATACTGCTAAGTGACCATGAACAAAATACTTAATACCTCTGGATCTTGATTATTTTTTGTGTTAAGTTTGGGTTAAATGTGGCCGGGCGCGGTGGCTCACGCCTGTAATCCTAGCACTCTGGGAGGCTGAGGCGGGTGGATTGCTCAAGGTCAGGAGTTCGAAACCAGCCTGAGCAAGAGCGAGACCCCGTCTCTACTATAAAATAGAAAGAAATTCATTG
>CAUYRT010089659.1:0-14787 GCA_963574885.1 Lepilemur ruficaudatus
AATTGGCCAACTAAAAATATATAGAAAAAAACTAGCCAGGCATGGTGGTACATGCCTGTAGTCCCAGCTACTCGGGAGGCTGAGGCAGAAGGATCGCCTGAGTCCAGGAGTTTGAGGTTGCTGTGAGCTAGGCTGACGCCATGGCACTCACTCTAGCCTGGGCAGCAGAGTGAGACTCTGTCAAAAAAAAAAAAAAGTATTCAAACAAAATTTTTAATTTAGTGGGCTGAAATAGTCAAGAAAAGATGAAACTTGCAATTTAAAGAATGTGACAGGTGGGATTACAGTAGATGGAGAATATGGTAGAGAGGAGACATATCTTTTCCATAAAATTGGGACAGAATATTATCATTTTACAGTTATAATTGTATCAAGATATTTATGAAGCAATAGCAATTATGTTAAATTATGATTAATAATGCAATTATGCAAGTTAAATTTTATTGAACTTATGTGTTTATTTTACGTATGTTGTGTACTTGTATACTTGTAGCCAAATAGATTACAAGTGTTTGAAAGCAGAAATAAGCATACATGTACCTTATAACTTATCCATGATTAACAAAAACATTTACTGAATTTAAATAAAAAAGAGGAAGTCAAGATCTTCCAAAGAAGAGTCAACTTACAATTTTTAAATGAAAACTACTTTAGAATTAAAATATTTTTTTAAAATTCCTTTTTTACTCATACTAGGGAAAATTTTTGGATACCAGTGTGAGTATTACTTAATGTAATTAAAAGTTCTTGAGCTGGTGAAGCACTGAGAGACTGGATGAGGATTTTCCTACCTTCATTTTCACATGTCACATTAAAAATCAGTATATACATTTAATTTTTTAAAAAAATCATCTGGGTAAAACCAATTATTCATCAGTACGTCAAGACTTAAGGACCCTCAGTTTTGTAGACCCTTTTCTTAGTCTAAGAATAGATAGATTAAGACATTCAAAGTAAGAAAGAAGAATACAATTCAAAAGACAATTTCCAGTAAAAATGAATGAGAGTCATCTTTCTTACTTAAAATTAGAAACTGTTAATAAATTCACTTTCTTAACTCTGTTAACTTTTAAGGAAATAATTCGCAATTCTTTCCCCTATCACACGGGATGTTTGAGGAATAACTTTTTCCTATGAAATGCTTTCCATTCACTTTCTCTTGAGAAAACACTGAATATTTTATCATTAGAAATGGTGCATTAAACATATAAGATAAAACAATAAGACATGTATGATCAGTCGGCAATCATAAAACCACTTTGTGGTCAAAAAAAGGGTCAACACTACACAAAATTTGATCTCCTTTATCCTGATTTAACATATACACAAATTCATTTTCGATCAAGAATGATCAAATAATGAACTCCTCCTTCATTAAGTATTAATCTACACAATTGAAATGTCAGCTGTCATTGCATAGTTTTTGCTTTAAATTGCTTATTAAATGCTAATCTCCATAAGCAAATACAGAATGATCTTTTTTTCAATAAGCAGGTGTTTATTAGCACTTTCACGTGCATGCCATTTTATGAGTCTTTTTGCAAGAGGCATAACGATGTAGAATTAAATAGGAATAGTGGTTTTAGGTCCATTTACTTTTGAGCCAAGTCTTGTAGAAAGCAATTATGGATTGTTAAAAGGGGATTACATGCAATAAGCAGAAGCAGCAAAATGCTAAAGAGAAAGACATTGAAAAAGAATAATAATCAGTTTTATTTCAGCACAACATATTGACATTTAAAATAATGAAGTATGTATTAGAAATGACAGTTCATGACATACTTCATGACAAAAAAAAGTCTGATAAAGACACTATGGGCAATTAAAATAAAATTAAAGCAATTAATGATTATTTATTATGTATCAGATACCGTGTTAGATACTTTTAATTAGAGTAGGGTAACAAAAGTGCCTTACCTTACAGAACTAAAACAAATGAAAGAGATATATTCATAAATAAATAAATATAATAAAGTGGTGCCTATCATAATGGAGTTAATTATAAACTCAGAACACAATTGGACCTTATAGCTTCAAAATAATATGCTAAGAATATGACATTTAAAGTGGGCCTTCGGGTATCAGTAGTAGAAGGAAAGGAAGTTGAAATAGGATATAAAGTTAGGGAAATGGGAAGTGGTGATTTTTAAAAAATGCATAGTAAAGAAAATGGAAAAAAATGGATACATCTGCAACTGTGGTAGTTGAGACAGGTAAAGTATATCTTACTTAATTATCTTCTATATTTTATGGCCATTTGATTTAATTTGAAACTCTTATCATCTTTGGTATAATTATAGGTAATATTTGGTAATCAGCTCATATTAATCTCCCTCCCCTTTGCTTTACTGAGAGCCCAACATATACAGAATCCACTGGCTTCCTTGTCAATAATTAGTGCCTCCATTCTTGTGTAAAAACTAGAGCAGTAATCCTGATTTTAGTGACAGGATAAAACTTTCAGCAAAGCTTTGAATGAGAAACGACATTTTGTTTGGGTGAGTAGATGAATAAGACCTTTTCATTTAGCAGGAATAACTCTGCAGGTTCAGATAAAATAAAAGGTCAAGAACAGAGGGCATGTATGGAGTCCTTCATGCAGACACAATCCAGGTAATCACAGAAATACAAAAAGAAAAATGTGGCGGCTAATTGAGAAATATGCATCCTTGTAGCAATAGGGGGATGTATATTTCCATGACCTCTACTTTTACAACCGGTCTCCGGAGTAATTATAACACCAATTTGTTTTTGACATTCTTATGTTTATTGATAATTTCTTCCATTCTTGGAGGTAGCACATTTTCCATTTCCAAATATCTTCCATTCCTATTGTAAATACCCCACTGAATCTTTTTTGTTGTTACTTTTCATTCTTCAGATGTCTCCCTTTTACATATTCCTCAGATTATTAAACAGATACTCTCTCAATTAGAGCTAAGTGTAGACCTGTTTGTCTTTCTTTGCTCTCTCTAAGTTTTCAGTTTATCATATAATTAGTGAAAAATAACATTTCTTCGGTTGCAAAGAAGACATTCTTTGAAGTGAGGTATGGTAAATATTTGTGACATACTTATAGGAATATGAGCTGCTTTTCTGTATCACTAACTTTTATCAAATTGAATTAGTGCTATATTGCATCAGTTCTCTTTCCCATTATTATAACTTCTGAGTTCTTAATAAGATAATTTTGTTCCGTATTAGACAAATCTTATATCCATTCATTATAAAGACACATTGCTAATGTGATAGAAAACTGCTAGGAAGAGCAAACAATTTCATTAGAACTTAGATAAAGCTCACTTTGCATTTTCACCCTCCTTGAATACCTGTCTATACTAATCAAATGGGAGAAAAGGCAGTACATAATCCACATCCTCAGCACAGTCTGATATAACGTTTTTAGCTCAAAATCATCCTACTGGATTGTCATAGGAATTTTTTCATGCAGAAATATTGGGGATGTTTTAATTTAAAATGATCATGACTTGCTCTACTTTGTCCTGGTTGCACTAATTTATGTCTATCATAACTGCAGAAAAAAGACATTTGTGAGCAGTACAATAACTCACTGGAATCTTCATGAGCTCTGAGTCAATAAAATGAGGACACAAATTTCACATTCTTTTAATACGGCATCTGCTTCATCAGTTGAAATAATTATAACCCTTGCTTTGAAGGAGTCCTAATGACACAGACCAAATCTTAATAGATAAGTAATTAAGATGAACACACTGTTCCCTTCCATGCATAAAGAGAACACTGTTTTAATTGGAACTGAATTAGAGTGTATGCTGGATTTTGTAGATCCTCGAATATTTTATTTAATTTGGACTTAATAAAATTACACATAATTCTAAAAATGAAAGAAATAAGGCAAAATTGTTGAAAAACCAAAATGAATAAGTACATTAATTTGTTCCAGATTTAAGTGTAGAAAATCAAAGACTGAATCATCTTTCTATCCAAAATATTTTGAAGGTTACTTACTATCTGATTCAGATATTGCACAGTCAAAATGCAGAAAAATATATTAAATGTAAATTCTGGTTACTATCTACCACAGAGACAGATATTAAGACAAAAACACAGCTGGGAATGCATCCAAAGGGCAATTGGTCATTTGTCTGTTGGAGTATAGAGAACTTTCAGTAAATAATAAATTAGGAAGAAGTAGAGTTGTGCTACATCTGGGAACTGTGCCTGGTAGACCTGTGGAAAGTATAATATTAATGCATGGTGTTTTCCCAAAATGTAAAGATATTCAAATTTATTTTTCGGCCGTAACATTGCACAAATATACATCCATGCTGCCAATGTTACCAATCAGTAGAGATCAGAGGAAGAGCTTGATGAACTATGCTGTGTTCACAATGGTTCTGATCACTTTGAGGTCCTTGGAAACTCATTCAAAATAAGCTTTACAGTTCTTGAGGACTTGGACTCTCAAAATCATTTAACTAAAAAAAATAAACAAATAAAAGAAAGAAAAGAAAAACAAATCAAGTACATTAGCACAGCATACGGCTTAGAAGTACTGATGCAAAAGGAACATGTTGCCTATTAAGTACTGGTGCCAAATCTTTACCAATTACACAGATACAACATACTCACACTTGTTCATATTTTGATGACTGAGCACTCAAATTAAAAAAAAAAAATCTGCCAATAATGGAAATTCAGAGAAAAACATTTCTATTGCCATGTTATTGCTAATTAATAATTAACTCTTTGGACTTTTCTTTGATGAATGATATTTAAGCTATTCATGCATAGTCAAAGGTAAAGTTATTCTGATTATAGTGAGAAATAGAATATTACTACATAGATATATATTTTAATAGTTCTCATGTGTTATTTGCGTTTTTAGTCTTCGTAGTTTATTAATTTAAAAGATTCCATTGGATTTAAACATATCAGACATTATCTGCAATCTGAATATTGTTGCACATAATTTTATTGACCATCACAGTGAATTAACTCTGTTGATGTGTGACATCTAAACTGCTCTGTCTTATTGTTAATATCTTTATGCTTCTAAAAAAAAACTGACAAGGGTATGTAAGCCAAAGAATACACAAAAATATTTATTTTAAGTTATAGAAACATTTTCTAAACAAATTATATAATTAATTAGATTTATCTGTTGCAATATTGAGATAAAAAAATTAAATTTTATTAAATTTTGGTAACATGATATATCAAACACAAAAAAGAAATGTTTGTAGAAATAGAAGACAGTAATAAACAGAAGCAATAAGTCGAACATTTATAAAAATAGAAACATGACAAACCATTAGAGTGTTTTGAATATAAATTATAAACCAGTTAACTGATTATTATATAAATACAGTTGCTACACTTCCAGATCTTTTGAAATTTCATCATTGGGATAAATTTTGCAGTAAATTATACAGTTTTTAAAAATGAGATCAAGAGAATAATCCAACTGGTTATCTCTCTATTATTTAAAGAATAAATATGATAGGCATGGTCTCATTGATTTAGGTAATCATTTTATACTGTTTTCAGTTCAATCTTTATAAGTATACATAGATTATGCATATATTGTTATTTTGATCATTTATTTGTGGTAAGCTGCTCCAATTATAGCAAACTGTAGCATCTGTGATTTCATTTATGGCGCTGAAGGAAAGTGATTACTATATTATGAGGCAACCATACTCTGGAGTATAACAAAACATGAAATACAACTGGGTTGAAGATGTTCTTATTTTCCAGCGATATGGTTATCTCTGAGGAGCCACATCTTGTAGTTACCAGATGTTCCACAATAACAGTAACTCTGGAGTTGCTTAGTTGTTATAACAAGAAGATTTTACTACGTAGGAAAAGATTGGCATTTTCTCTGCTGGAAGAAAATGAAATTGGCAATTTAGAAAGGCAGTTTCAACTGAGCTATGTGGTTTACATTGATTAATTTATCTCATTAGAATATTAGCCAGCCAATCAGACCCCATTCGCACCCATTTTCTAATGTTTGCCATATGTCTAGGTTATAAAAAAGCATTTTCCTTAATTTCAGCTACTGTGGAATCTGCATTAGAAAAGAAGCTGACATTTTTTCTCTTAACCACCAAAAGTTTGAAAAATGAGTTTTATTATTTTAGAAAATATTTTTGACCTGATTTGGGGTACCTATGAAGATAAGAATAATGACAACTGTGAAAAATCATTTCATTTTTCTATCTTTTTATTTTTTTGAAGATTCAATTCATTTTATGAGACAGCATTACCCTAACACTAAGACCAGACATAGACATAGACCAGTGCTAAAAAATACAACTAAAGATTGATGTCTCTCATTATTATAGATTTAAAAATTCTAAAAAAAGATAAGCAAATTGAATTCTTCAATATAAAAATATGCCATAACCAAGGAGAGTTTATTCCAGGAAAACAAAGACTAGTTCCATATTCAAAAAGTTATCAATATAATCTGACATATTGTGGTTGGATTTTGGTTCATGTTACTTGAAGTTTATATTTATTAGTTTATACATAAGCAGTTCAAATAAGAAAGACTTCATGATCATATCAATTGATGCAGAAAAGCCATTAAAAACTCAATAGTGAATATAATCTAGCCCAGATTATACTCATTTTTTTTTATTTCAGGAAAATATGAGCGTACAAACATTTTGGTCACATTTTATGACTTTGCCTCTCCCTAGCAAGGGTTAGAGGTATGCCCCTCCCCTCCACAATGCTCATTGCATCCCTCAAATGTGGATCTACCCCCTCAACCCCCAGATTCCTGGTGAACCCCACCACCATGTGAGCACCATAGTGTTAATCAGTCAGTACCAATTTGATGGCAAGTATATGTGGAGCCCATTCTTCCGATCTGGTGACACCTCACTTTGGATAATGGTCCTAAGCTCAATCCAGGATAATATAAGTGGTGCTAGCTCACTGTCATTTCTTATAAATGAGTAATATTCCATTGTATACATATACCAAATTTTAATAATCCACTCATGAATTGACGGGCACTTGGGTTGTTTCCACTTTCTCATTCTTCTTATTCCTTGTTGGAGGTTTGAATATGACATAACATCTTCATCAATATCAGTGTGCTCTATATTGCATATACTCATTATGCAAATTTGAATTCATGTCATGTCCAAAATTATAGGTAAAAGAAATTAAAAATCAAATAATCTGGAGAAAAAACATTCTATGTGATTTATATAGTGGATAAATACTATCGACACAAAAAAAGAAGAGTTCTTACATTCCATTACTATAAATACACTTCATTTTAATAACGTTGTATGACAACCCTTGGTATGTTATTGCTTTGGGATAAAACATGTTAGAAAAGGCAGGAAAGACTTGCCATGGAGATGTTCAGACAATATTCTCCTACCGATGGATGCATATGCCATGTTCCAGCCAGTGTTGAAAGAACACTGGCAATATCTATTTAAAGCACAAAGATATGTACACACTGATTCATCAAAAAAAACTCTCTGAATAGATCTCATAAAATACATAAAACTGAAAATATATGTGATTCATTATAAATATCTTTCCTACAGTGTTTTTTTCGTATTCACAAAAACTGGAAGGGAAACAAATACCCATCAAGAGGGAAATGATTGACATTTTTTCATCCCATGAAATATTATACATTTAAAATGAATGGGTTAGAATTATGCCATTTAAGCTGGAGAAATTTGTCCAAAATATTTATAGACAAGATTCAGAGAAATGAAAGTGATATGGTAATCATTTTTTAAATACAGTGGATAGATAGATAAATATTGCAAAAGCACAGAGAAAAATGTGAAAGGTTGCAACTAGGATGGTGGCCAAGGTTAAGGCAAGTGTGGGAGAAAAGCAGGAAGAAACAAAGCCAAAAAGTTTTAAAAGTTTTTAAACATACATGTTTAAAAAAAACATTTGATATGATCACCTGAATGCCTTTGTTACATCATAACAATAAGTATCAGGACACACACACACATATGTAAATAAATTAAGCAAAAGATTGCATTAAATAATAATTGACTATGCTATCTAAAATTGCCTTTTTCCATCAGTGTCTTTCACAGCGTTCAAATCTTTTCCTTTATAGCAGGACTTCACAATGTTTATTTATAAGATGGATTTTTATTTGCTCTTCTCCCTCACTATAGTCTAAGATCTAAAAAGACAGTGACAATTTGTTCAGTTCAGCACCTGGTGTAGCTTAATAAATGTTGTTTCATGAATATTGTATCAATGAATGAAAGGAAATGTAGCCATTTTATATATTATGAATGGCAGATAAATAGTTAATAATATTAATATAATATTAATATATGCCATGAGGAAACTCAAAAATTGGAGATCAAGGAAAAGAAGCTCTTGAAAGGCCTTATGAAAAAATCCAGAAAAATGTAGTATAATGGATGCTTAGAAGGCAGAAAACCTGAAGGCAGAAGGGGGAGCCATTTTCAGGAAACACTGTTGAAAAAACAAATTAGGCCAGGCATGGTGGCTCTCTCCTGTAATCCCAGCACTTTGGGAGGCTGAGATGGGGAGATTGCTTGAGGCTGGGAGTTTAAAAACAGCACCGGCAACATAGTGAGACCCTGTCTCTAAAAGAAATAAAAATTAAAAATTAAATTAAATTAAATAACAAATTAGATGGGGAAAGAAAAACACCATAAAATTTGGCACTATGGATTCAACTGATGACATGAACACAAGCCAAAGCAATATTTAACATATTTTACTACAGATTAGCAATACCACACATCAATTAAGATAGATACTGCTCTAGCCTCAGAGCAGGGTCTTGGAGGCCCTCTTCTATGCCAAGCATTACCCTCATAAGTGCTAGACTTGGAGGAGATCTGGCATGTTTTAAATGGAGCTAGAACAGCCCATACAGTGAGTGGGAACTCAGTAGCTTATGGCTGCAAATATTTCACCAGTACGGAAGTCTTTTAATACTTTAGCAAAGTTTGGGACATAGTTAGGCATAGTAGCTGAACAAGAAGTCTGGAATTAAACAAACTCAGCAGAATAAAGGAGGCAGAAGCCAGGCTAAGTTAGGTGTAGAGTAAATGGAACTTCTTTTCTGACAATATAGCAGACTAAATGGTATATAGATTATTAACAAAATGAACAAAATGTAACTACCTCCTACATTAAGAAATAGAACATTACCAATAGTTTTAAAACTATCTGCCTGGCCACAGATATCTCATATTTCTCTCTCTTTCCACAATCTTTTCCTGAATTTTGTGTTTCTTTACCACTCTCCATTTATTTAAAGTTTTTAAATGTTTGTATGCACCTTTCATAATAGTGTTTTATTTTTTTTCTGGCAGTTGAAGACATAGAGATTTTTTAGGCTTAAGACAAACAAAGTCATAATGTATAATTCTTTTAAAAATGTGTATTAATTGAATTAGCTTTCATTTTTCCTTTCCCAGGAAGGTTTTGGATTTGTTGCACTATAATAGAGTTGACAATGCGTTTTCAATGGGACATTATCAAACCCAAGAGTGTAAAAATTAGTTTCTGTTGTACAAAAGCCATTATTATTTTTAAGATTAAAACACAGTATATCTGTAGCATTAATTTCTTTGTGGGAGGAGATTAGAAAAAAAATTTAAAAAGGCTTCTTGCATAACAATGAAAGAAAGATTGAAAGACACTTAAATAGATGAATAAAAGGAAGTACATCAAGAATTAAAGAAAAACATAGGTGATGTAGGAAACAAGGTTTAAATGAGAATGAAAGAACCAAAGAAAATAAGGAAGAATCAAGAGTGGCAGGTTTAAAGGTCAGCCAGTTTGGATTAGTGTGAGGTGAAGGGTCTCAGAATACTGTGGCCAAGAAAAATAAAAGCAAACAATTCCTTGATGGCAGAATGTGTAAAAAGAAGAGCGTTAAGAAGAATTAATGCTATTATTTTAGGAAAATGTGCAAATACAAATATTAATATGATGTAAATAAGACATATTGAAGCAGACAAGAGTTGAAGGACTATATGGCACCTACAAACACTACTTGGAAGAAAGCAAAACAAAACAGCACTTTGTGACACCATCCAGAAAGGACAATACGAATCAAAATGACGAGTATCATAAAAGGTCAGCACTAGGATAAGAATTAGTAGTGATCTTTACATTTATTTAAATGTATGACTGAGGCTAAATAGAGTTATGAACAAAACACCAGAATGTATACATTATAAAAATCCATGAAGATACACAAAAACATTCTTAACCAATATGCAATATTGGAAAAACTAGATGGCAAGAAGTGTAACCTTACTATTTCCTAAATAACCAATTAAAAAGGCAATTGACATGATATTTTTAAAAGAAATACATATTTACAGTAAAAAAGTAAATCTTTCCTTGTCTATCTATCTATCTTATTATCCCTATTGCAAGTCCTGTTGGGAGATATGAAAGATTCAATATCTCTGCCTTGACATCTGAAACCTGGAGAGTACGGAATGGCCTAAGTGCACACTTCCTTCTCCCACTGCACTCTCATGGGTGAAGACCCCTTGCCAAACAATGCTCCTTATCATGACCATCACGCTCAAGGCCTACTCATTGCAGAATAGTGTGCTTCAGCTCCCCACCATATTCTTCTGACAGAACAGGGGCATCACCTCACTTCTTGTTACTCTAAAGCTCCTACTTGGTTACTATGTTCCAGAATGCAACCCCCTGCATGATATGCCATATGCTGAGCCTAGGGCAGGAATCCCTTCCTCACCAACAGGGTGATCAATGAGAAGGTATAATCAAAACACAAGTTTTGACCAGTCAAAGCAACGTGTTCATTCTATGCACTTGAAATAAACATGTGTTCTTTATTTGCAAGATTTAAAATACATACCATATGTATTTCCCCCCGCCCCAAAATGGAATAATGATGTCTCTATGAGAAAAAAAATCTTTTATTCTCTTTTCACCTAAGCATTGAATACGATTAGCTAAGTAACTAAAACTATGATCTCATAACAGTCATGAAGAACTTCTAAAACTTAGAGATTTTGAGGATATTGAATTTATTTTTGGTAATTAGATTTGAATATAGACACTAATCAGTTAAATAATTCTATAAACTGTCATTTTAGAAGTTTGCCTGTATAAAAGGAATTTATGTACAAAGCTTTTATTTTGCATTGTCTATATTTTTAAAATTATCATAAAAGTTGTATTTAATGTCAAATTATTGAAAGTATTCACAGCTTTGATTTGAAATGGACAAAAAGAAATGCTATGCTAATAAGTGTAATCATATATTTTCTATTTTACTGAAAGAGGAAAATACATATCTTATTTTACGAGGGGGGAGGAGATACTGAGAGACGTAGACAGAGCAGAGGAGATTCCACCTTACTGCAATTGTATTCATGAATTTTAAAACTCTAAAGTAATACAAATGTCACAGTGATTTCTTTCTAATAACAAGACTTTCTGTTTTGTTTGTGAGAGTCGCTAAAAATATATTCTCAATCCTAAGTAAGGACATTTTTACAAAGACAACAGAATTGATTTGCTATTTGCCGTCAATCTTGCTATCAACCTTTGCACTAAACACAGAAGAAACAGGCCTTATGAGATAGCCTAGTAACAACTAAATTGATAATTAATGTGTAGTTGTACACATATGACCTTAAAATGTAAGCAAGTCACCAAGGTAATAAAGGATTATTGACATGCTTTACATTAGCATGCAATTTAGAAAAAAGAGGTTTGAAGAAGAGCATGCCTGCAAAAAAATGAAAAGACAGATGCTAAAAAGGAGACACAAACTCAAAGAGTCCACATATTCAAGAATTTAGATGAAGGACAAAAATCCATGATATTGTTGTAGAAACAGTATTTCACAGGAAGAAATAACTACCGTGGAAATCTACTCTGTGTGTATCAGACAACTGACATTACACTTCATATGCAAAACTGCAGAACTCTCTTTACTTCAGTCAGCCAGTGAGTTGAGATTTCTCAATGAACTATTTATTCTGGGATATTTCTGTACATTTACCATATAAAAACAGGCATTCGTTTCCCTGTAGGGTCAGAATGGCACCCAAGTCACATAATACAGTAAATTGGAACTTCCAAATATGCCTAAGAACCGAGAGAAGAAAATCGGAAGACGGTCAATAGAGCAGATAACTCTAATAATAAAAACATTCCATTCATTTGTATTTATGTACCCATAGAGGAAAAAGAAAGACTTTACAATATTATTAATTCATTTTTGCCATTAATCTCGGATGCCTATTATAATTGAAAATTAACATAATTGCCTGCAGAGTCCCACAAAAATTTCTGATTTAAGAGCATAGATGATTGTAATAAATCTCTTGCCAAGCTACCAAGAAAATAAGATAGAAGACAAAAATTACCATTGCATTATTACTGATCCCACAGATATCAAAAGTAATATGAAAGAATATTGTGAACAGTGCTATACTTACGACTTTTGCAACTTAAAATGAATGCACCAATTCCCTGAAAGTCACGAACTAACACAACTAACTCAAGAATAGTTAAATAATCTGAGTTCTCCTTTATTTGTTTAAAAAATAAATTTATATTTTAAAACCTTTATTTAAAAAATGAACCAAAATTGTTTTACCAGTAGAATCTACCAAGCACTAAATGGTGAAAATATACCACTTCTACAGAAACACTTGCAAAAAATAGAAGTAGTAACACTTTCTAACTCATGGTATCAGGCCTGCGTTACTCTAATACCCGAACCACCCAAATACATCACACACACACACACACACACACACACACACACACACACACACACACACACAGCTGATCCATGCAGAAACCATTTGAAGAAGAGGTGTTGATGTCATTGTCTGGGATACTTGCTCATGTAGCTTACATATGTTTTCTGCTCATGCCTGATCCTGAATATTCACTTCTATTTTCCTAAAGATTGTTGCAGGAACAGTCTCACTTTTTGACTCTGGAGTCTAAGAGAGCCTTGTTCATTATGGGCAGTCCTGGATGCATGAACAATTGATATCCCCTGGTCAGGTTCCCCATGTGTAGCAGGATCCAGTATCATGACAGTGATATTTTTGGTTTCTTTAAACACTCTACGTTAGATAGCATGGTCTTGCTCTACAAGCCTAGAAGTCTACATTGTGATTATTTTATTGGAGCTTGCTGTAAATTTTACAAGGTATTTTACCTTATGTATACTAGAAGTTATCTTCAAATACTTTAAAGTGTGCCAAGTTATATAGCCCAAGTCTAATGGTTGCTTGTATTACAACATGGACTTGTTCTAGTGCCCCTTGCTGTAATAGGTGAAACTCAAAGTTGGAAGCCTTGCTTGTCACTTTGTATTTGTAAATAGGTCAGAACAGTTTTCCCATGTCTGGGATGGGCTGTCTCCAGAAGTCAAAGAGAACTTCCAGGTTTTGTTCTAAACTCTTAGGACCAAGTATAATAATTTGTTTTGTTTTGTTTTGTTTTTTACTAAGATAAGATATTTTTAATTATCGATTTGAATTTTTGGCACCCATTTTTATGAATTTTAACATTTCTATCACAAACATCAAAAGCAAGATAGAGAATAATTCCTTCACTTACCCCAAATTCCCTCATGCTATTCCTTACACTCTTTCCCCTCTTTATAATCCCTGGCAACCACTCATCTGTCTTCCATCACTATAGGTTTCTTTGTTTATTGAGAATGTCATATAAAAAAATCATGCAGTATGTAACTTTTGGAGATTGATTTATTTTACTCAGGATGATTCCTTTTAGATTAATCCAAGTAGGTGTCTGCATCAATAGTTCATTTCGTTTTGAATTAAATTTAATTAAATGACATAATTAAATTATTCATTCACCAATTGAAGGACATTTGGGAAATTTGCAGCATATCTTTCACAAAAAAAATGTGTTGTAAAAATTTGTAGACGGGTTTTTTTGTGTGACTTCTCTAGATGAAAGACCCAGGAGTGGGATTATTGGGTCATACGGTAAACATACTTATCTTTATAAGAAATTTCAATCATTTTTCAGAGTAGTTGTACCGATTTGCATTCCCACCAGCAATTCACTTTAAGTAAAGAGCCAGTTAATGCTGGTGAAGATGTATGGTATTTCAAGTTCTACATCTTCACCAGTGTTGCGTTGGTTTTTTACTTAAAGTGAATGCTTGGCGTGGCCTAAATCACTAACCTCTAATATTTCACTGGTGTGGCAGTATCCTGAATCGTTTTGTTTTATTTTTCATATTTTAGACCATATGTTTTTAAACAATCCTTCCAATGTTCTTTTCACTTTTGCTCATTGTTGATTAACATGGTGTCATAATACTATCCAGATGGTTCATATATCTTTGTACTAAATTTGGCAGACGATAGGGTATTAATATAAACCTGGGGCAAGACCATAACACATACTGTTTTCTGTCTTTTGTTAATGAAAACTGTTTCTGGTCTTTGTCCCTGATGAAATATTATAGAATACATTTGTTTGATAAATGATCTCTTACCATGCACCTGAGACCATGTTATTCTCTGCTCTAGCAAAGGTATGTCATTGCAACCACAATCAGGACTACTATTTGATTGATTTTTCTTAAGTTTATTGTCATCTTCTAGTATCCATTTCAGTCTTTTGGGGAGGACAAACACAGATTAAATGGACTCATAACAGAGAACATGCTCTGTCTCTGAGAGGTATATAAGAGACACCAATCACTGCCTTTAATCCTGGAACATTATTTGTGTTCAATACCAGAGTGAGAGAAGT
>CAUYRT010089662.1:0-20588 GCA_963574885.1 Lepilemur ruficaudatus
GACTCCAAGAAGGGAGGGGGGCACAATGAGGCATGTCTGACCTCCCTCCTGGCAGACAATTTTAGGATATTCCTTTGGCCACGAGGGGGTCCATTCAGTCAGCCGGTGGGGGGGAGCCTTAAAATTTATTTTGTTTCACACCAACAATCAAAAGAGAATAAAATAAAAGTTGCCCATAATCCTACCACTCAGAGAAAGCCAGTGTTAACATTTTGGTTCCTTTCATTCAAGGATTTTCATGTTATACAGCTTTTCTTTAAAAAAATTGGGATCATATTGCATAAGCCATTTTATAAACATTTTACTTCACGATGTTTTATTAACTTTTCCCTGATTACCATACACAGTTGACATTTGGACAACATGGGTTTGAACTGCACCCACTTATCTGTGGATTTTCTTCCACCTCCACCATCGCTGAGACAGCAAGACCAACCCCTCCTCTTCCTCCTCCTCAGCCTACTCAACATGAAGACCACAAGGATGAAGACCTTTATTATGATCCACTTCTGTTAGGTAGATAGTGAGGGATTCTGGGTCTCCTAGGGACGAAAGTGGGTGCTGTTGCCTTGGTGCAATCGTCCCACCTAGGAAGAAGGACAAGGGTGGACCCCAGGCCCCCCTTGGTCCTGCCTCGCTTTGATCCTGAGCTACTGCCTTACCTGGGGGAGAAGGGAACACCCTACGAATCTGCCAACCAGAACTCAGCACCCCAGCTGCAAAAGAATGCAGAGGACTCGGGCCAAGCAGCGTAGGTACCATAAAGTCCAGAAAGTGACCTAGAACCCACATGCACCGCAGTAAGACTCAGGTCATGTAGCTCCCAATGGTCCAATCAAAGTGATTTCATGGTGATGTTTGAACCACAGGTAGGTCCCTATCCAGACACCATAAATCAAGACCCAGACCATAACCAAGCTCTCTTTTCCTGCTGTGGCAAGGAGTCTGGTCATCTGTGGAGTGTATGGCTGTTGGCGGGCACCTCCTCCCCTCCCTAAAGAGGAGAGACCCATAAAGACGACTGTTAGGCCCAGCTAAGTTGAAGGACAACCACACCCAGATGCCCACCCAGATAAGAAAGTTTTGATTCCCAGATTCCGCAAATACCACCAGCCCCTCCTAATCCTCAATAACCTCTAAAGGTCACTGTGGAAAATCCCCAACTCTTCCCGCCAAAAGCCCCCGGCCCGCCTCAAATAGTGTAAAAGCCCTCACCCCTTTCAAACGGGAGCGACATCTTGGGCCCCATTCCTCGGGACCGGTGAACCTCACCCGGGAGCACTCAATAAAGCCACATTGTTTGGCCCTACTCTGTCTGTCTCTCACCTTCTTTCTGCTGTCGCCAACTTTACATGGAGTATGTATCTTGCTCTGTAAATCTATGTCTCGCTCTTGCCCTATTGTAATCCTATCTTGCTCCCCCTCAATAAATGGCACCTCATGCTTGCTTTACTTTGGTCATTCTGGTCATTCTCTGACCATGGGCATGCCAAGAACCGACATTTCAAACTGAAACCTGACTGAGATAAAATCTTAAGCAAATTAATTTCCAGAAATGTACAAATTTATAATCCCAAGAGCAATTATGAATGTCCGTATCCCCATATGCTCATCCATCCTGGGTATTGTTAATTTATTTCAAATCTTTACACATTTGATTTTTTTAAAAAAATACCTCTTATTTTGATATGCATTTCTTTAAATACCAGTGAGACTGAAAACCTCTGTGTAGTTCTTTGTTTATTTATGTGTCCTTTGTCCCCATTTTTATTTTATTTTAAAATGTTGACATTAATTTTCTAAGTGCTCTCTGTATATTAAAGGATATCTATTTTTCAAATATGTTGCAAATATTTTCTAAGTTAGTTAAAGTTGTCTTTCAAGTTAACCTATGCTATTTTTTAAAATTTTTGTAGAGATATAGTCTCTCTACATTGCCCAGGCTGGTCTCAAACTTCTGGCCCCAAGCAATCCTCCCACCTCAGCCTCCCAAAGTGCTGGGATTACTGGTATGAGCCACTGTGCCCAGCCTGCTGTCCAGCATAATAAAGATAATGTCTACCTGTGGGGAGAAGATTGGGCAGGTTTGCTTTACAGCCCCTTAGAAGGGATTTGTGGTTCCTCAGCTGTGATGCAAACCTACTATGTCATAGGATCAACTTGGGCCTGCCCTCTATTGTGTCTGTGGGGCTTAGGGAGCAAAGGAAACCAGTGTGAAGATGAAGCTCATGCTACCTGCTGTGCCTTGAGTAACAAAGTCCTTTATCTCTGACCCAGGGTCTCAGTCTTCTGCCAGCATCCATGAAACTGCTGCAGCCTCACTTGTTAGCTTGCAGGTAGGTAAAATTTTAGGCCCTTTCCAGCTCTTGACACCAGTGGGTCTGTCCTTTCAGCTCAGTGAGTGGACGGTGAGGCAATGGTGCTCAGGCTGGTCCAGGAGCTGTAGGAGAGACAAGGCAGGGCACTGGGTCCCTGCAGGTCTGTGCAAGAGAGCCGACAATGAAGCTAAGGTTTGCCTGGGGCTAGGAGTACCAACAACTTCCTGATGAATAAGCTTCAGTGAAACGTTGAAGCATTGTGAGAACTAGAAGTGACTGCAAATCTCCTCCTCCCTGCAAAAGAAGGAAACCCTGGGGCAACGTGAGGAAGGGCCTCTTCCCAGCAAGCAGGTGTGGGCCTTCAGGAGGCCTGGCCAGAGCTCCCAGAGTGGGGTAGGAGGTAGCAGCAAGGCCAGTGAGGAAGGGCAACTGGAGAGTTGCTCCCTACAAAACAGGTCCTGGGCTGCTCCTCGGGCCCCTCAGGCTCTTCTTGGCAAGTTTCCTCCTTCCTGAGGCACCCAGCAGTGCCTGGATCCAGCCAGGTACCCAGAAGATTTCACCAACATAAGAGGGAATTTTGGTGAGTCAACCACGGTGTTTCTTACAGTGCTACGCAGGTTGGAAGCATGAAACAACAAACACCCTTCGCTGCTTCATTTATTCTTGTTAACACCCCTGCCTCCCCCTTGCCTGGGCTGAGTCCACAGCTGCTAGACTCCTGATCTGTCCTGTGTCTCTGAGGACTCCGCACTTTCCATAGTTCCTAAGTTCAAGGTCAGGTTCATATGCCTGAATCAAACCTGCAGATTTGCTCAGTGTTAGGTCTGGAGCTGAGAGAGAGACACACTAAGCCTCACGTGTAGCAAAATGCTGTTTATTTTGAGCAGATGGGTGGAGCCAAAGAGCATCCACACTGAGGGAGGGGAAAGCCTTGGGTTTTATAGACAGTTTCTCCAGGGGGAGTGAGTACCTGGGCCAGAATAGCCGCTGCAATTAAGGTTTTTTTTAAACAATCAGCTCGTAGGACCCCTTCCCCGGTCACTGCCAGCGTTGTTCTTTCTTATCAGCAGAGAGAGGGTCATCCCTACAGGAGGAAAAGGAATGTTGGCTGCAGCTGTCTGTTACATTTACAAGGTCCTGGACTCTCCAGACTCCGGCAGCTATTGTTTTACAGGCCTAAGTTTTCCATTAACTGCTGTCCTATACATACTTTTTGGGTTCCCACCTGGAACAAACCTAACACTCAGCACTCCCACCCTGACCTCCCCATTTCCTCCCTGCCTTCCTCACCATCTATATTTACCTGATGAAAGACCATAGTTTAGGTCCTGCGATGAATAAGAGAAGTTATTGGTTTTGCTTTTTAATGCATTAATCATTTATACAGAAACACAGACTCACAGATATGGATAAAAACACAAGTTAGAGCCAGGCGCGGTGGCTCATGCCTGTAACGCTCGCACTCTGGTGGCTGAGGTGGGAGGATGGCTTGAGGTCAGCAGTTTGAGACCAGCCTGAGCAAGAGCGAGACCTGGTCTCTACTAAAAATAGAAAAAACTAGTTGGGTGTGGTGACATGTGCCTGTAGTCCCAGCTACTCAGAAGGCTGAGGCAAGAGGATCACCGGAGCCCAGGAGTTTAAGGTTGCAGTGAGCTATGATGACACCACTGCACTCTGCCCAGGGCAACAGAGTGAGACAAACAAACAAAAACACAAGTTATTTTCAATTTTGACTATCATTCTTGTCAAGGGAGAGGCTCAAACCAAACAGCAAGAGTTTGGGTTTCATGTTCTTAATACTTTAAGCAAAGTATAGTGATCTTTACTCTGGTGGCATGGGGGCTGGGGTGGGGTGTGTTTCCAAAACCAGGGCCCTCAGTGAGCCAGGTCCTTGTAGGCCGAATGCCAACATCCTATTTCTTCGGAGAGCCGCCTTCAAGCCCTGCGGCTGGGAGGCTCAGTTGTGTGTGGGCCTGCCTTTTGGCAGAGGGGCAAAACTAACTGAGGGTAGTGGCCTAATTGTGTCAGGGTGACCAGGGTTTGGGGTTCGGCTGCCCAGCCATGTTAAAGGGGATCAGACATTCAGGGACTCCCCAGGCAACAACAATAATTATATTATACGTAACATACACTTTATATAACAGATCCTGATATATTATTAGGTAAGATATATGAATTGTTACAATACAGATATTAGAGCCTACATTTGAACTCCCCCCGCCGCCCCATAGAGTCAGGTTGCATCTAGGGCTCAGGCTTCAACTACTCTGTGAGATGGTCTAGTGTCAGAATTTTTTAAAAGTTCTCAAATTAAAGGACCCTTCCTTGTCCTTGTATGTTATGCTTTGTAGCAGGTTGATTCAATCCTATTGCTTTTGATTCTCAAAACCTCATTCTCTCAAACAGGCCTCTCTACCCATCTCTAAACCACAGTGCTTGAAAAGCTTACCAACTTACAGAATCATTGCATTAAACAACTTCTTATCTGCCTAAGAAACACCAACTCACCTGATCCAGCCAGGCTGACCCTCCGCTGTTCTTGAGTACCCTGGTGGGGACATTAGCCTCCTGAGCCCTGTGGCCAGGCCTACCCCTCCCTCACCCCTTTTCCCTTCCAGAGCTATTCACTCAGCAAGAGCTGGACACCATCAACCCTGTGGATGGAAATAAAATCCTAAGCCCCATCCCCAGCTGACTGAATGGACCACCTCTTGGCCAAGGGGACCTCAGAAATACCCTAAAGCTGAGTTGCTGGCCATGAGAAGGGAGCTCAGACATGCCCCATCATGCCGTCTTCCCTTGTTGGAGAGATCCTTTGTAACTCATTAGCAGGCCTAAGGCTATGCAGACAAAGTGTAAACCACACCTGCAGGTCACCAATTTACTTAACGGATCACTTGAGGCTGGGTATACATCCAGTATATGTCCAGTGGCTTATCTCTGATTAGCAGGCTTCCTTATCTTAACTTAAAACATTCCAAGCCTTTAGACAAAGCTTCATTTTCTTAATGAATTATAAATCAAGGAATCTTGAAACCTGCCTTTTCAGTCCAAACCAATGTAAGCCTTCCATGTATTGATGTATGACTTCACATGTAATTCCTGCTTCCCTGAAATGTGTAAAACCAAACCATAACCCAACCACTGCAAGACCACTTGCTCAAGGTTTCTTGGGTGTGGCTCTCCTGGGCCATGGTCATATATATTCGGCTCAGAATAAGCCACTTTAAATTATTTTACAGAGTTTGGGTTCTTTTCTGTTGACACCCCTATCATGTCCATGAGCACCATGTCCCATTCACCCAGAACAACCCCATACTCTCCTTCCAGATAACGTTGTCTCTCTTTCCATACTTACCTTCCCTGGGGAGGAGGGGCACTAGCATGTGTTGAGAACCTGGCTATGTGCTGAGCTAACAGGAATGACTACTACTGTTCCCACTGCACAGAGGTGGAGACTGAGGCTCAGCTAGTAGGTAGCTTGCCCACAGCGACTCCAAGGCCCTTGCTCGTTCCCCCAGCACCGACTTTGCTTTCTAGGGCTCACAGCAGCCCCTCTCACACCCCCTGCTCCCAAAGAACCAGGAGAACCAGGCTTATGGCTGCTCCCCCAGGCCCACCTCCTGGGCCTCCCCAGATCCCAGGCAGCGTATTCAGTACCTGGTCCGTGTGGCTGAAGCCATCTCTAGACCCCGGAAGCTGCGCTTTCATTTCAGTGAAAACTTTGGCGCAGGCATATTAGTCATAATCCTCTTGCCCCTTCCTCCAGCTCCAGGGAGTGTGAGTGGGAACTGGGGGCTGAGAGAAAACATTCCAGATGCACCCGAGGAAGCTATATCAAGGGGGTGGGGCATGGTGAGAAGTCACTTTTTCCTATAAAGGGATAGTCTGGCATTGTGTAGGCTAAAAAGAAATTGTCTAGGTCTAGTTCCTCCCCACGTGGAGAGCAGGTGAGGGGCAGTCCAGGGGCGTGGGAAGTTGGCAGACATGCCTGGCTGTGGAATGCTTGAGGGCAGGGTGGGGTACATTTATTTTTAAATATACTGTCCCGTTTCTCTCCCCTCTCCCACCCTAACCCTCATCTCTGGGCTCAGGAGGAAACCAGGACGTGTGATACCTTCACTCAACTGTAGCAAGTCCACCTTTGAAATCCCCAGGGGCAGATGTAGCCAGTGCCACCTGGGCCCTGCTTTTCTGCTTTCACCACTTGTCCTCGAGGGGTGGTTTTAGCAGGGGCCTGATGGGGCACTGCTGGGAGTCCTGGGGCCACTGTCTGTCCAGCTTCATGCTCCAGAAAGTTAGACCAAGGGATCAGTCCAGCTGGTTCCCTTTGTCACCAGCCTGGCTTGTGATGCAGGGGTGATGAGGGCAGCTGTTTGGGGGATTTCCAGGGCCAGCCCCAAGTGAAGTGGGCTCACCTGCTGGTCTTCCCCCATAGGTCATTATTCAGCAAGAATCAATCTCACCATCTTTTCTCTTTCAAATGCCTTCTGGATCATTTTCTCTAGAATATTCTCCTGGACTAAGTATGAAGGTTCAGGTATTGAAATGAGAGTCCTGACTGTTGGTCATGGATCATGGCTGGGAGCTCACCCAGGAAAGACTCTAGGGGAAGAGGAGGGATGGGGACGCCACCCGTTTCCCAATCCATCTGCAGAATCCTTAATCCACCCATCACTCTCAAGCCACCAGGGTACTTATCTCATTCTACTGGGTTCTGCCTCTACGATGAGACTTTCCTTTTTTTTTTTTTTTTTTGAGAAAGAGTCTTGCTCTGTCACTTTGGGTAGAGTGCGGTGGCATCATTGTAGCTCACAGCAACCTCAAACTCCTGGGCTCAAGTGATCCTTCTGCCTCAGCCTCCCAAGTAGCTGGGACTACAGGCATGCACCTGTATATTTTTAGTTGCCCAGCTAATTTCTTTCTATTTTTAGTAGAGACGGGGTCTCACTCTTGTTCAGGTTGGTCTCAAACTCCTGACCTCGAGCTATCTTCCCACCTCGGCCTCCCAGAGTGCTAGGATTACAGGCGTGAGCCACTGCACCTGGCCCTACCATTAGACTTTCAATACGAAAAGAATTAATTGACCCCAAGTGTCCACGAATATGCCCTACATCTTGGACTTGGCTAGCTCATGTTCATCGACTTCCTGCTTTAGGAGAAGGAAGGTCAGAGCTGCTTTCTCACACCACAGCTGATCCTAACTCAAATGAGCCTGTATACAGAGGAGCTTTAGGTACAAAGACTCTCATCTCTGCATTACTTGTGACAGGCATGACTGTAAACAACCCAAGTGTCCAACAGAGTGAAATAAGTTATGGCGGCAGTAAATGGAATACTGTGCCGTCTTTAAAAATGGGTGAGTGAAGTTTTGTAATAACAGAGGAAACATTTAGGTTTAAAATTAGCTGGTAAAGTAAGAATCTAATTTATATCTATGAGGTGATAGATTGAACCTATGTATATGAGCTATTAATACGGAAAACACCAGAAGTCTACCCCAAGTATTATAGGAGTTGTTTTTGGATGGTGAAACACTGATGATGTTTTTCTCTCTACTTTTAAATAGTTTCCATGTCTCTATAAAGAGCATGTATTACCTTTATAATGGCAAAAAACTCAGTAAACTTTATTTCAAAGACAACTTTTGGCTTGGGTTGGGCTCTTTGTCAGAATCGTGTGTTGAGGCCAGGTGTGGTAGCTCATACCTGTAATCCCAGCACTTTGGGAGGCCAAGGTGGAGGATTGCTTGAGCCCCGGAGTTTGAGGTTGCAGTGAACTATAATGACACCACTGCACTCTAGCCAGGGCAACAGAATGAGACCCTGTCTCAAAAAAAAAAAAAAAAAGAAAAAGAAAAAGAACCTCTGTCGGTCCACCCTGTCTGTAAGGCAGTCCATGACCACTCAATTCCATCTCGATCATACTTACCAAGTGTTCCCTGTGGCAGAGGCTCAGACTGGAGTGTGGGAAGACAACTTAATGAACATGGGAGGCAGGCAGCAAAGCAGAAAGAGCCCCAGAAACCTGGATTCAAGGATGGGGTTTGCCACTTACCAGCTACAAGAAGTAGGACACCCCTTGTCCATGGGCCTGCAGCTCCTCCATATAGGATGAGGGGTTTGGACTTCCTGACTGCCAACATCTCTTCCAGTTCTAAAATTATGTTGAGATTCTTTTATTCTTTCAGGTTTTACAAAGGGAAGCCCAACGGTAGAACCCAGGTGGCAAATCCAGGCATATGGACACTGGGTTTCTGACTTTGTGCTGTTGCTGACTTCCGGGCCTTGGTTTTCTTCTCCTTCAGGCTGAGGGAAGGGAGTGAATTCAGATCCCTGGGCCTCAAGCCAAAGCTGCCCCTCCTTGCTCTCTGCACACCAGGGTGGCTGCTGCTCCATGGAGCGCCGTGCCTGGAAGACACTGTGTGGGTAGCCATTGTACCCCTTCTGCATAAATAAGGTAAAACGAGAAGGGCAATGAGCTAATTGGTGTGAAAATACCCAGCACTTTTAGAGAAAGGGGCTGAGAAACCCAATCCTGGGAGAATGACAGTGGCCTTTGTGTGGCCCGAACACCAGGGCCCCTGCCTTCACCGTGGCCTAGGGGCCAAGGCCTCAGAAGTGGGGCTTCCCTTTGTCATCTCAGCTCCCTCCTTGGCAGTGGCACCAACACCAACACTCAACACACCTTGCCAAGGGTCCAGCCATGGGGCCACCCCTGTCAAACCCCTTGGTCTTTGTCTTTTGCGGAGTCAGTGTCTTGTCTTCACAAGCAGATCCCGCGCTCCTCATGGACGGCGGCCATGCCTCACAGGGTGCCGGCCCACCAGGCCCATGTGCCTCCTTGCTGAACTGTGGAGTATGGAGCCACGAGAGAGGATGAGGATGGAGTTAGAAATGCAAACGTTTACTGGGGAGTAACACATGCATAAGAAAAGGCAAGTGGCAGGATTGGGCAGGAGGACATGGCAGACCTGACAAAGTCACAGAGTCCCTGCCCTATGGGGTGCTCTGAGGTGCAGATTGCCTGTTAGAGAAGTTCCACGGGGTGTAAATGGCCAGGTCCTGTGCTGCCACCTTGCTCAGTCATTGGCCAAAGGGTCACCCAGAGAAGAGCATGATCTGAGCTTAGAAGCTGAGGCCCACCCTGAAGGAGCCAACAGCTGGAAGCTGTCAACTGGCCACGCTTCTTGCGGCTGGACAGTGGGTCCTCTCTTAAAGACCATCTCCATCTCTGCCAGGGGAAGTACCATGGAGTTGAGCACTCAGCCTAGGCTAATTCCTTCCCCCTCCTCCCACTACTTTTTTTTGCTTTAGAGCCAGGCAGACCTGGGCTCACATTCCAGTTTTGTGACTTAGTGTGTGACCCAGGAAAAATGTGACCAGGGAGTTAGCATTCTCTGGTTTCACTTGATCATTCAACCTGGCCCATGACTCAGTGATAATGGGAATCATGTTTATCTCCTGGAACCTCAGTGTTCTCACTGTGAGATGGAGACAGTGATATGCACCTCCCAGGTTTATGGGGACATACACAGGGCCTGGCACTCTAGTTCCAAGTCCTGTTATTCAAGACTTAATAAGTCAGACTTAATAAACTTTCAGCTTCCTGCCCTGTTGCAGTCTAGATGTCTTAAGTCTGATCAGAATTAATTTTATTAGCAGCATGAAGTTCTACGAAGGCATAAATGACATGGAGGTAAGCAATTTTAGGGAACCCTGAAAAATTAGAGACTGCTACTTTGGATAGCTTAGAAGAGAAATCTCCCTTGAAGATCCCATCTGTGCTGCCTGGAACCCACCGTCTGCTCAAGTGAGTCTGTCTTCCTTCCATGTGAAAAGCTCATAATTTTATCCTTCCTCTAACTTACTTATACCCCAAGTCTTTTTGCCCTCCATGGAATATCAATTTAAACCTGACTTCAAGGCTGGGTGTGGTGGCTCATGCCTATAGTTCCAGCTACTTGGGAGGCTGAGGCAGGAGGATCACTTGAGCCCAGGAGTCTGAGGCTGCTGTGAGCTATGATGACACCAATGTACTTTACCCAGGGTGACAGAGTGAGACCCTGTCTCAGGAAAAAAACAAAAACCAAAAAACCTGACTTCAGATTCACGCCCCTGGGAATAGTGTGCAGCCTGCAGGCCCAGGAAGTCTCCACCAGATAGAACTCAGAGGACCCGCTCATTTCCTCCCCCGTACTCACTCCTCTGTCCCCACCAGATGCCTTGGGAGGGGAGAAGGAGGGACACATGGGCATCCTGCAATCCACCCCAGATAAAGGGAGAGGCCTTTGTCACAGAGACCTAGAAGTGACATAACCCTGGAAAGTGGGCAAGCTGAGAGAAGCTGCGCTCCCAGGGAAAACAGAAGGGAACCAGGGCTGGGCAGGGAGAAGATGGATAAAAATTGCTCACGCCTCGTTACCCAAGGTCTCAGGTTCCTAGTCAAAATGTTGTAAAACTCAAATGGGACATAAGAAAGACCTTTGTAGGTAGATGGGCCTGGAAATTCGTACCCTGACTGCTCTTCCCCTGGCTTGCCTCACGTGAATCTACCTTCAGGGATGATGTTAGGGAGCAGTGAGGAGCCAGATGCCATCCACCGTGTCTGTGCGTCTGTAAGGCACTTTAACATCTACCAGCTCATTCAGCCTCACAACCTTCTGGGTAGGCGTATTATCCCATTTCACAGATGAAGCAGGGAAACAAGGCTTAAAGAGGCCAGGACTTGCTTCAGTGGCAGAGCTGAGATCGAGCCCAGGTGTCCCAATGCCCACCTGGAATCTTGGCCACCACGGCAGCCTGCAGAGAACGCTGCACCTCTGGCCTTCCTTGCACTGGAAGGTGGGAGGTTATCTGCACTAGGTCAACAAGATGTCCAGCTCCTACTTTGCTCTAACCCGACATGCTTTTACAGATGGGAACCTGCAGTCCAGAGAGCATCACCAAACAGGACAAACAGAAAGGTAACAGGAAGAACCCATGAACAAGAGCTGACAGAGAAAAATGACAGCTACTAAGGATTATAAATTTGACATTGCTTCTTTCTCAAAAAAAAAAAAAAAGGGGTATGGGATGTTTGATCCTCAATTCGAACAGTCGGCATGAAGAGCATGTTTGGAGGGACCAGGGGAGCTCAGAATGTCCTGTGGGTGCCAAGGCCTGGCTCTGGTCACTCAGGCGGAAGTTAACAAGTCCACCCCTGGCTGACTGGAAAGGGCTTGTGGTCCTTCTCCCTACCATTAAATGTTCTACAACACACAGGCATGAAGACCTTCCCAAACAGTGAAGACATCAGGTGACATCTTCAGGACCCAGGGAAACCCTGGGGTCCCTGGTGCTCCACTGGGATGGGTCTGTGGGCAGGCGGGACCACAGCAGCCCTAGAGCTTGGTGGGCTCTGCGGGAATGAGGGGGTCAGGCCCGCCAGACGGGGGCAACACTATGGGCAGGGAGTTGCCCCTCTTGTGCCACCACACGTCCAGAAAGGCGAGTTGGGCCTGGGTGTCGATGCAAATTCTCTCAGTGGTGTCCTCCTGCTACCCTGTGCAGGTGCTCCATGCCCCAAATCCCTCATTACCTTAATGAGTTTCTTACTCCCAGGAAAAAAACGGGCTCAACTTGTCCCTACAGAAGTGGAGGCACTGCTGGGCACCACGCTGCTTCTCTGTAATACCTGCATCATAGCAGCACGGTCTGGCTTTTGTGCTTGGGCCAAAACTGGACTTTGAGCTTCAGAAAGCAAGTGTCAACGGGGCCTCAGTGGCCCTCTGAGATGGCACCACAGTGCAGCTGTCTACTCCTTGGGCAAGGCTGGCTCTGCCTGGGAATGCAGAAATGCCCAGTCTTCATTCTGGTCTCCACAGCGTCTGAGAGCCCGAGGTCCCTGCTCTGGGACCAGTCACTCTGCAGACACCCCACACTCAGGAATCAAGTCTTGAGGAGCCAGAAGCAGGGGTTCACACTGTGGCAGGGGGCGGGGATCTCTGTTATTTCCTTTGCAGAGCTACACCAACTGCCCTCCCTCACCTGTAGGACCCTGCTCGGTGCACCCTGCGTGAGGTCCCTGTCCCTTCTTGCTTGTGCCCATGAGTCCCAAGAGGTCAAAATGGGGTGATCTGAGCCCCGAGTTCTCCAGGAGCACCCCAACTTCCTCCTAGAGTACAGTTACTCACTTCTACCCAGGTTCCACCTTCACCCTGTGCCCAGGCCAGATCTCTCATGCTGCTTGCCCAAATTGTCAGGGTCTCTGGCCCCTGGCACTGTGCTCCCTGTTCTGGAAAGAAGAAACCCGCCATCTGGTGAGGGTCCACCACGTGCCTGGCACTGAGCAGAGGTTCTAAGCCCACCACCCCTTTCTGGAAGATGGCACACAGGGTTTTTCTAAATTCCTACCCTCACCCCACATTGACCCCCACTCCATGTGTTTCTTAGGGCCTTCTTACTCCCTCTGCCCTATTCATACAGCCCCAGACTCACTTCCTCTGGGCCCCTCTCTTCCCCATTCTCCCAGCAGGGCAGCCCCTGGGGAGGGAGGACAGGGCCCAGGAGCCTGGGGGTGGGGTGGCCTGCACATTGCTCCACACCCCTCCCCATCCCTCTTGGCTGGAAGTCGGGGACAGGAGCAGAGCAATGGGTGTATCGGTATTTTCTTCTTTCCTGGTGGGGGAAGGGGGTGGAGATTGAGGAAAGAAAAGCCAGGGCAGGGATGATTGGCATGGGGCCCCGCCTTCTTTTGTCCTTCTCCCCTGGTCCTCCGGCCCCTTCGGGGAAATACACCTGCTTTAGGCCAGCAGCCGGTGGCACAGGCTTCCACTCACTTCTGCTCCTCACACCACTGCTTCTGTGCTGCGGAGCGTCTCCAGGGGAGCCGGACGGACCCTTGCTGGAGCCATGAGGGGGGTCCCCTGGGTGCTCCTGAGCTGCTTATGTTGCTGCCTCCTTTGGCCAGTGGTCCCAGGTAGGAGATGTAGCTGGGTCAGCGTTCCAGGGGCAGGCGAGGCTGGCGTCGGGGAGCCCGTCAGAGACAGACGGAGAGAGAGAGATGTGCAAATGGGCAGAGATGGGACAAGATGGGGGAGAGAGAGGGAGAATGCTAGAAAGACGAAGAAAAGAGGACCAGAGAGATGTCTAGCGGGGCAAGGGTGGCCTGGTGTGGGAGAATCCGCGGGTCAGTCAGAGCTTATGTTGTGGAGAGAAAGAGGCGGGCAGGGTTGCAGCACGCGGGAGAGAGGGCAAGTGGAGGAGAGAGACTGTGACAAAGAAAAACAGGCTGGGTGAGGGAATAGAAGGAAAACGCATATAAAGATGTAGAGTTGGAGGACAACGCAGACGAGAAGCAGACAAATCAAAGCCAACACAGAGAGAGGAGAACATCAGGGACAGCGGCACTGACAGGGAGGGACAGAGGAAGCAAGGGCAGCTGGCCCAGGGAGCGGTGCCAAGAGAACAGGCGGCCAGGAGACACTGGCAGGGGCTCCTGGCCTTGAACTTGAGTCTAAAGCCTCCTCTCAGGCCGGTGCCTGCAGGCACAGGCAGGGCTGGTGGCCCCATGTTGGCCTTAGTCTCCTCTGCACATGCCCCTGACAGAGCTGGGGGTGAAGGGACAAAAAACCTATTGGAGATGTCCCCTCTGGGGTCCCCCAGTCCTTTTCCCGTCGCTTTCCAGGTTGCTGGTCTGGCTTCAGGGTTAGGTTTTGCTCTGTATTTCTGGGTGTCTGAGTCTTCTGGAAGGGTCTGGGGTCCAGGAGAGGCTGGGAGGGCAGGAGCACAAAGCAAAGCCAGAGGCACAGCTCCGTCCCCACCTCAGCAGGCCTGGGAAGCTCTCACCAGAGGGAGAGGTGGGAAGCAACAGACACCATGCTGGGGAAGGGGCCATTCTGCCTCCTTGAAACATCTTAAAGTCTTGGCTGAGAGCAAATGAAACAACCACCGCCTCCCACCGTCCAGCCCTGCCACCCCACAGCCCCCGCACCTGCTCAGCATGCGGGGAGGAAACGCAGGCTGGAAGGGGCTGCCACTACCACACCAGAGCTTGTCCTAAGGGTGTGGAAGAGGCATCTCCGTGGGAATCATGGCTCCCAGGGTCGGGGGAGAGGACAGGTTGGATTCAGCAGCCCTGGGGCCAAGTCCTTCCTGCAAACTGTCCTGGTGCCTGTGACCATGTCCTATCCCGTCTCTCCAGGTCCCAGGCAACCTCTGTAAAAAGTGAGGTGGTGAATAGCGCGACCTCCTGATCCTGAAGTTCTTAAGTTTCAAAATCTGTGATTTAAAGTCAACCTAAAAAGTGCTAGAGACCAGTTTGACAATTGGCCCTATGTTAGGGTCACCAAACAGAGAGGAGCCCAAAACAGGGTGGCGCCGGCAGGTGAGCATGGGGGTGTGACGTAGAGAAGCAGTGAAGGATGATAAATGAGCAAGGGAGTCCCCACAATGCCCCAAGCGTAGGCACGCTGCAGAGTGTGGAGTCCCGCGTGTTGCTGAGGAGGGAGGCAGCAGCAGGCATTGCGAGGAGGGCCTTGGTGGGGGAAAGCCCAGGGCAGCTGCTGGGGGACTGGAAGTAGGTCAGTCCTGTTCCTTTTGGCTCCCCGAGGGGGCTCACCGATGACCTGCCTATATTTGAATCTAGGGTCTGTTTCCACATTTGCTGGCAGGACCCTCACCCAGGCGCGGATCACACTGACAGGCAGCAGAGCCTCCTCTGCCCAAGATTTCCACAAAGGAGCGCCGTGGAGAGGGGGCTTCCTTGAGGAAAAGCCCTGGTTCTCAAGGGTGAAAGGAAAAAGCAGGGCGGACAGAAATGGGCTGGACAGGGACAAATGGAAACTTGATGGCTACTGGAAGGAATGACTCAGATGGAAGCCTGGCAGCCCCAATTCCATGCCCCATGGTAAGGAAACAGGGTCAAAATAAGTCTCAGTTTCCAATGCTATCAGTGGCCCAGTAACCGAGAGGCCACCACCCTGAGATGCCACTGGGAGGTTATGGGGCTGGAGCGAGTACAGGGCAGGGGGGAAGATCCACAGCCACAGGGCACCCACAGGCCTCCTTCCCAGAACCTCCAATCTATCTGTCAGTCTGGGGGAGGCCACCCCAACTTGCGACTGAGGACACCAAAACCCTGCACGGGCTCACCTCTCCCCCAGGAAACCCCCAATGTGCTTGGGGACACCCAAAAGGAAGCGATCCCTGGACAAGAGGTCCTGCCAAGAAAATCAATTGAATTTTGGCCAGCGGCCAGCAAGACGTACAGCGAAGAGCAGGAACTTAAACTCAGCAGACCAGTGTCGATGTTGCCGCCTGCCAGCCCAGGGAGCATAGGCAAGGTCCCTTTAGCTCTGGAGTTGCAAGGTCTCATTGTCACATTGAGCCAATGGGAAGGGGCGACTACACAGGACTGTCATGAGGACGAAACTAGACAGCACCTTTGGTGAACAGAAGAGCCATAAAAACATGTCGGAGAGAGGGCCCACTCTGTTTCAGGGCTGGGAGATGGGGCCAGGAGGGCAATGGAAGCAGGAATAGAGTGGGCACCTCTGTGGGCTCAGGGGTATGTCCATTCTTCCAGGGAACCTTGTGCGTCTTAAAGGCCATGCCATCCCTCTTGTGGGTTTGCAAGGGCTGGCTTGGTTTATTCAGAATGTGCTTATGGCATGAACTGATTCTGAATGCCAACCTCGGCCCCGAGCAGAGGCACGCTGGAGCTGACAGCACTGCTTCACAGTTCCTCGCCTGGCAATCCCTCCACGCCCCGGTTCCAGGGCTCAGCCCGGCAGTGTCTGACCTGCCAGTGATTTGTATTTTCAATGCTAGGAGAGGCCAAGAGGTGGTTGGCCTTTTATGTGCTCAAACAAGTGGTTTTACTACCCTGTATGTTCTCTGGGTTCACGGTGCTGTTAAATGCCTCACATAGGCATATAATGTAGCTCACAGAGCAACTTCTCGAAAGGCCAGGCCTGGGACCTTATGCATCTCTTCTACTTTCAACCTTTTACTTTTCTTTTTATTTTTTTATTTCAGAATATTATGGGGGTATAAACATTTTGGTTACATGAATTGCTTTTGTACAGTTTAAGTTATGAGTGTCCGTCATCCGTATAGTGTGCATTGTATCCATTAGGTGTGAATTTACCCATCTCCTCCTTCCCCCTCCCACCTGCTTGCTTTCTGTTGAATTTTACTACCATATGTACACTTGAGAGTTGCTGTGTAAGTTTCAATTTAGTAGTGAGTATATATGGTTTTTGTTCTTCCATTCCTGTGATACTCCACTTAAAATGATAGTCTCCAGTTCCATCTGGGTTGTTATAAAAGGTGTTAGTTCACCATTTTGTTTATGGCTGAGTAGTACTCCGTGGTATACATATACCACATTTTATCAATCCACTCATGTATTGATGGGCACTTGCATTGTTTCCACATCTTTGCAATTGTAAATTGTGCTGCTATAAACATTTGAGTGCAAGTGGTTTTTTTAAATAAAATATCTTTTTTTTTCCTTTGGGTAAACACCCAGTAGTGGGATTGCTAGATCAAATGGTACGTCTACTTTTAGTTCTTTGAGGTATTTCCATACTACTTTCCATAGAAGTTGTACTAGTTTGCAGTCCCACCAGCAGTGTATGAGTGTTCCTTTTTCTCCGCATCCATGCCAGCATCTGTTGCTTTGGGACTTTTTGATAAAAGTCCTTCTCTCTCACTGGAGCTAGGTGATATCTCATTGTGGTTTTGATTTGCATTTCCCTGATGATTAGAGACATTGAGCATTTTTTCATATGCTTATTGGCCATTATTCTATCTTCTTTTGAAAAGCTTCTGTT
This sequence comes from Lepilemur ruficaudatus, assembly GCA_963574885.1. Classification (NCBI taxonomy): domain Eukaryota; kingdom Metazoa; phylum Chordata; class Mammalia; order Primates; family Lepilemuridae; genus Lepilemur; species Lepilemur ruficaudatus. The sequence goes on from CAUYRT010089662.1 coordinate 17,137, forward strand.
TATGTCTTTTGCCCACTTTTTAATGGGGTTGTTTGATGTTTTCTTGCTGATTCACTGGACTTATTTGTAGATTCTGGTTATTAGCCTTTTATCAAATGTGTGGCATGCAAATATTCTCTCCCATTCTGTGGGTTGTCTATTCCTTATATTGATTGTGTCCTTGGTTGTGTAGAAGCTTTTTAATTTAATCAGGTCCCATTTATTTATTTTTGTTGTTGCTGTGATTGCCATTGGGGTTTTCTTCATAAATTCTTTGCCTAGGCTGATATCTATAAGAGTTTTTCTGACCTCTTCTTCTAGAATTCTTATAGTTTCATGCCTTAGATTTAAGTCTGTTATCCATCATGAATTAATTTTCGTGAGTGGTGAGAGGTGCAGATCTGTTTCAGTCTTCTACGTGTGGCTATGCAATTTTCCCAGAACCATTTATTGACTGGGGATTCTTTTCCCCAGTGTATGTTTTTGTCTGCTTTATCAAAGATCATATGGCTATATGATGATGGTTTTATATTTGGGTTCTCTGTTTTGATCCATTGGTCTAGGTCTCTGTGCGTGAGCCAGTACCATGCTGCTCTGGTTACTATAGCCTTGTAGTATATCTTAAAGTCTGGTAAAGTGATACCTCCTGATTTGCTCTTTTTGCTTAAGGTTGTTTTGGCTATACAGGGTCTTTTCTGGTTCCATACAAAGTGTAGAATTATTTTTTCTAGATCTGTGAAAAATGGCATTGGTGTTTTAATGGGAATTGCATTGAATCTGTAAATCACTTTGGGTAATACACACATTTTAACAATGTTGATTCTGCAGATCCATGAGAATGGTATGTTTTTCCATTTGTTTACATTCTCTGCGATTTCCTTCCTCCGTATTTTGTAGTTCTCCCTGTAGAGGTCTTTCCCTTCCTTGGTTAAATATATTCCTACCTTTTACCCTTCTTTCTACTGAGCTGAGTTCCTTCCCTGACACATGCTGAGGAGTTGAGTTGCAATGAACTGAATATGTTGCCACTTCATACAGGTTTAAGTAATCAACATTTTCCCTAAGACTCTGAAGAAGCCCCAGGAGCTAGGTGTCTGTGCTTATGCACGACGCTCCACAATGGTGGCCCTGCTCATATGGAGGACGCCAGCCTGTGTTGCAGGCAGCTTTGTTCTCCACATGTGCGTTTTTAAGGACTGCATAGACATCTACTCTCTGTGTAGGGAGTCCAGTTGACAATGGGTTTGTAGGAATTCACAATAAGAAAGGGCTCAGACTTTGGAGTTATTCATTCACTTGCAGAACTGCTACTTACGTCAGGTGCTCTGGATGCTACAGTGATTAAGTCATGGTTCCTGCTTTCCAAAGCCCTCTAAGTGACTTGTTTAAGATCACACAACCCATAAGTGGGACAGCTGGGCCCGGAACCCAGCTCTCCTGCCTCCTCATTTGCTGAGTTCCCACTGCAGCACACAACTCTCCACAGACTTCCAAACCAGCCCAGCCCATCAATGGACAGAAGAACAGAAGCACTCACAAACCCTGCAGAGCTAGTCATTCAATCATTCTTCTACCCATACATTTATTAACCAATTAAAAAAGGACTGCCGCCCATGTGCCTGACATTAGGGCAACACCGTATGTACACAGTGAAGAATGAAACAGACATGGTCCAGCCTCCTGGAGCTAAGATCCTGTATGTAGACTGACATTAAATCATTCCGGAAAAGTTCCCAACTGCAGATGTGGTAAATGCACTGTGGAACAGGTTCAGGGTGTGATGAGAGTACCAGAGGGGAACTTCATTTAGATTAGCAAGCCAGGAAGGCCTCTTGGAGGAAGTGCTGCGCGTTTGAGCTGAGACCTGAAGCCTGGGGAGGAAGCCAGGTGGAGAAGGTCCCGGGCTTGAGCAGGCAGAGCAAGAGCCCATGGAGAGTTAGGACAGGACTTAACCCATAGGTGAGTGCTTTCCTTGGGCTCTCCACTGCCCTTAGCAATCTGGCACAGAGCCTTACCAATGAGGAAATAATGGCAGGAAAGTGAAACATTGTGGGTGATATGATTTACGGGTTCCTACACTCCAATTCCAGGAAAAACTCAAGACAGACAAACCAGATGCTAAGAATAAATAAGCGTCAACCACAACACATGTCAGGCCCAGGCTTTGTTGTTTCTCCAGAGAGTGACTTCACCCCTCTTTGCAATGTTATCTTCCACTGGTATCAACCTGGCTGCCACCACGACTTCTCCAAAGTCAACACCACACCCATCACCTTCTCATACTACAGAGTCACCAGAGGGTCACCCGGGGGAAACCATGCCTGTTATCACCATCAGCCTTGCCATCCCAGGAGCCCTGAGAGGCACAAGACAACAACTGGACAGCCCATCGACACAGTTCAAGGAGAGAAAAATAACTACTGTGCTGGGAGCTCTCTGACTCAATTGGTGACAGATGTGATGGAGGTTTCAGGGACTCAGGTGCGAGGAGTGTCCCCACCTCAGTGCCAACTCTAATACCCTCATGGTCCCTGGAGAAAGCTTCCCCCTCTGAGAGAACTTCTGAAAGACTGTCCATTTTATGTGACATCGCATGTGTCTTCTGACAGTGATCTTGTCACCCCAAGGGATGAACAGCCATCACAACTCACTCTGACATCATGACAGAAAGGAGACACCAGGGAATGAGCAGAAATATCCTGGTGTCACATCATTTTCCCCTGAAAATGTACCTGACTTGTTCTCAGGCTCAGGCCCCTTGCATGTAGCAGGCAAGGACTCCATTGGTCACCATTTCTCCATCCCTGCTCCAACTCTCCACCCCTGGCCCAACTGGCCACCCCTCGGTGACCATCCCAGAGCTGAGCAACAGCTCACATCTTCAGAGCTTTGGTGCTTACCTTGAAGCCCTAAGCCCTACTACTTGCAAGGTCTCAGTTTCCTCACCTGTGAAATTGGGCCACTATTAGCAAGATAAGCTATAAAGCACAATAGAAACATGAGTTGTTAACACTTATATTATTCATAGGGTCAAAATATACCTACTGAGAGAAGTAAAAAAGAAATTCCAGGCCAGGTGTGGTGCCTCACACCTGTAATCCCAGCACTTTGGGAGGCTGAGGCGGGAGGTTCAATTGAGGCCAAGAGTTTGAGATCAGCCTGGGCAACATAGCTAGATCCTGTCTCTACAAAAAATTAAAATATTAGCCAGGTGTGGTTGCACATACCTGTAGTCCCAGCTAGTTTGGAGATTGAGGTGGGAGGATGGCTGGCATCTAGGAGTTTGATGCTACAGTGAACTGTAATCGCTCCACTACACTCCAGCCTGGGTGATAGAGCGAGACTCTGTCCCTAAAAAGAAGTCCCAGATGTATGAGATGTATGGGTCAATTAATGACGTAAGTCAGTGGACAAACTCAAGAACTCAAAGTGAAGACAATGTCTCCCACACAGCTTCCTGCAGAGTAGCAGTG
>CAUYRT010089664.1:0-30135 GCA_963574885.1 Lepilemur ruficaudatus
CCGGGCATGGTGGTGCATGCCTGTAGTCCCAGCTACTCGGGAGGCTGAGGCAGAAGGATCGCTTGAGCCCAGGAGTTTGAGGTTGCTGTGAGCTAGGCTGACGCCACGGCACTCTAACCTGGGCAACAGAGTGAGCCTCTGTCTCAAAAAAACAAAAAAAAAATTAATGATGCACAAAAAAATGGAAGATGCAGAACCAGATGTATACTCTGTTTCCATTTGGATAAGGGAAAGGAATGAATGTATGTACAAATGTTTATGTTTTATTCATTTGTAAATGCAGAGCCCACTTTTGGGGCGGTATGAAGGAAATAGATTGCCTCCTGGTCTGTCTGGGTGCAGGGGAGACTCATTTTCATTGCACACCAATTTCTGTGCCTATGCTGCCTCTTCAATAACCATTTAAACCACACTGCTGCATGGTCCAAAGAGCCCCTGTGTGCAGGTCCATGCCACTGCCAACTGCCCCTTTGTAACATCTGAGTTAAAGAAGTAACTCCTAGCTAGGTGTGGTGGTTCATGCCTGTAATCCAAGTAAGCTTACTTGGGAGGCTGAGGCAGAAGGATTGCTGGAAATCAGGAGTTTGAGACCAGATTGGACAACATAGCAAGACCCCATCTCTACCAAAAAAAATAGGAGTAACTCCCAGCCACCATCGAGTATTTCACTCCTTGAATCTAAAAGAGATGAATTCCATCCACAACCTCCTCTGTTCTCAGTCTCCTGTGCAGGTCTCCTAGCCTTGGGATTCCTGTGTATGCTCTGGGGATGACCCTGGACTGGGGATAAAAGGTGCCTGCACACAGAGACACAGGACATGAGCACTGAAGCAGAGGGCAAGGGGACTCCATGAGGGCATCATCTTGGTCTCTAGACCCCAATCTTCTGTGCTTGCTTCCTGTCCTGCAGGCACGCCCCAAAGGCGAGGGTCTGACTCCGTACCAGGGCAAGAAGCGCTGCTTTGGCGAGTACAAGTGTCCCAAGTGCAAGAGAAAATGGATGAGCGGGAACTCCTGGGCCAACATGGGGCAGGAGTGCATCAAATGCCACATCAACGTGTACCCGCACAAACAGGTGAGCCGGGGTTGGGGAACCTTCTCTGACGGACCGCAGGAGGGCGGCTGTTCCCTTGCTGGGCCTCAGTGTACCCCTCATTCGATAAGCATGAGGCCAGAGCTCGGGAAGTTGGCCTTTCTCCCCCTGTCTCATCTGAAGTGGGGGAGGGGGAAAGAGCCCATCTCCCCAGGAAGGGAGGGCGGATGAAAGGGCAACTGCACCAAGAGCCTGAGAGCAGGGGGCCCAGGGGGATTTTAAGCTGACATGGAGGGGTGGGGTGCCTGTTGTGAGACAAACAGGGACATGATGGCGGCAGGAAGCTGCAGAAGCGTGCGTTTCATTCCTTTACCCGCCTAGCCGGCACATGGACGTGGGGGGGGCGTGCACCAGGCGCAGCACACACGGACAGGCCTGAGACACCGCGTCCTAGGGAGCGCCGCCCTGAGGCAGGCTGCAAGGAAAGACACTCAGAGCGGCTGACATTGACTCGGAGATCTGGGTGGGTGGGGAGCTAGGCACCCCCATCACAAGTGAGGGGCCGGCCATCCCAGGAAGAAGCCACAGCAGTGCCAATGCCCCGAGGCTGTAAGGACTTGGGGTGCTCAAGGCCCACCGCCCAGTGAGGGGGCAGGAAAGCAGCGCAGAGAAATGAGGCGGAGAGCTGTACGGGTGATCACCAGAGTCTTGAGGGCCACTCGAGGGGCCAGGGAGCAGCAGGGCTGTCAGCCTCATCTGAGTTCCTGTGGTTGTGTGCAGAGATGAGTCTGGGCGCGAGGGGGAGAGACCGAAAGTGGGACCACAAGTGGGAGAGCCGTTAGCATAGTCCCCGTACGAGCGGGGAGAGGGCTGACTCAGGAGGCTGCTCTGGAGCTAGATCCAACACCAGGTGCCACCAGATTGGTGGTGGAAGGTGAGGGAAGGGATCCGGGAGAAGAGTCGCCCTGCAGGCTGAAGCACCTGAGTGGGTAGAGGCGGTTGTTCCTGAGCTGGGCAGCCCCGGCGGGAGGCGTGGCGGATGGGACACAGGCATTGAAGATAGAAGCCTTGGATACACACGTTACGTTTGAGACACTAGTAAAAATCCAACCAAGATGTCAAGAAGGCAGTGGACGTGTTATTCTGAAGCTCGTATGAGAAGGCAGGGTGGGCACACGTAACTGAGTATCATTGACCTAAAGGTATTTAGGGAATGGATGTGACTTCCTGCAGAAAGAACGTGGACAAAGAAGGGATTCCCCAGATTGAGCATTCAGTGGTCATTAGAGGAGACGCAGGGAGTGTGGGGTCTGGAAGTCGGGCCGGCGTGGGGAGTGCCATGCGGGCGTGGGTTGGTGGTTGGTGATGTTAGCTATAATGACCACAGAGACATGCCCCCGAGACTTAGCTATAAAGAGATGGTCCTCAGACTTTGGGAAGCATCACTTTTACCCAGGGAACTTGCTGAACTACAACAAGTTTGGAGAAGCACAAAAGCTGGTGCCAGCAGGTCAGGCCAGAGTGGAGACGTCCATTGACAGCTGACCTGTTGGCCGGGGCAGCATCTGGAGCAGTGACGGGGGCCTTGTTTGGATCCAGGTGCAGAGAAAATGCCTCACTGTCTGCTCTCTCGAGGGGGTTTGAGTGTGGACAGGATCACAGCAGGGGCCGGGGCAGGGCAGGAGGCCTTGGCAGAGCCCGGAGCGCAGTGCAGGCTGGCGAGAAAGGCCCGGAAGGAAGCAGAAGGGTGATGTGCAGGGACAAAAGGGGCGATGCCCTCTCCTGGGCGCGGGAGGGAGGGGGATAATCAGGGAGGTTTGTGGGTTTGATGGCAGCAGAGAAGAACCTCATATCCAGGGCTTCTGTTTTCTCAGTGAAATAGGAGGCAAAGTTCTCAGGTAGAGAAACGAGTAGGGCTGAGCTTGAGGAAGGGTCAGCAAGGAAGCAGACCACTAGCGAGGCTGCGCCGGGCTGCCCGCACGTGCCAGGCCTGGGAGGTTTGTGACTCTAATGCCATCGAAGACGTCAGCCCAGTGCTGTGACTTTCCCCAGCGCTGCTTGCTAGGCAGGCGCGGGCCACACCCAGTGAACAGGAGGGTCCGTGGGGCAGAGGTTTGCCAGGCGAGTGTTCCAGAGGGAAGGTGTTGGGAGTTGGAACATCTAAAAGTGGGAGGATCATGCACATCATCCTGGGGTGTCAGCTTGATGGCAGGGAAGGTTGGCCGGGGGACCTCATGGAGGAAGGGATGTGCCGGGGTGGGTGAGCTGGAAGGAGAGGAGGCAGGGGCAGAGGTGGGTGTTGTCTGAAGAAGACCAAGTCCAGGGTGTGGCTGGTCACTGCTGATGAGGTAGTCAGGGAACAGAGGGTCCGGGGTGGGGGTCCTTCGGGGTTGTGCTGGGTCACCAAGAAGTAGCAGGAGCAGTGGGGAGGGAGAGGGTGGGAGGGGATGGGGGAAGGGGCTTTGGGAGCTACAGGAAGGCTCCCCAGGGAAGTGACGTAAGGCTGGGCTCTGGTGGGGGAGGGACAGCAAGCAGGACAGAGGGGCTGCCATGGGGTGGCAGGAGAGGGTGCCCCTCCAGCAGGGAAGGGAGCAGCAGTGCAAAGTGAGGAGGGCAGTCACCGGGGCAAGGTGTCCCTGGAGCCGTGTGGGGGCTGGCTGTGGAGGGAGAGGCCGGCTCCCTCTGGCTGGCTGGGAAGCCGGAGCTCAGAATTTGGTCTTTATCCTGCTGAGTGACTGGGAGGATTCATTCGTCCTCTTGCTGGACAGACTTCCTTGAGGGCTCCTGTCCAGCTGGGCCCATGCAGGCACTGATGGAGGGTGCAGGTCACAGGCTGCCAGGCCTTTGGGAGCTTCCTCCCAACCTGAAGAGATAGGGTCAATCAGACGGGGTCAGCACTTGGCATCCGGAGAAACCTGGCCTGCCACAGTGGTGACCACCTGCCAGGTGCCTTTGCAGAGCCCCCTGCATAAGGTCCGTGTGTGTTCTCCCTCACACCTCGGGGTTCTTATCCCATTTCACAGGTAGGGAAATTACAGCCCCAACAAGCCACACGACATTCCCCAGGTCACCAGGTGGGACTTGGGACCTCTGAGTTGAACTTGCACCTGTGTTTGGAGAGAGTCTATAGGACTGTTGGGAGCTTGGCCGTGAGGCCAGCCAGGCCTGGGTTTGTGTCCCAGCCTGGCGGTGCTCCCAGGCACTCCTCTAAGGCTTTGTACCTCCCATCCTCTCAGCCACCCCATGAGGTCAGCTCTATTGTTTCTCCATTTTACAGAGGAGGGAACTGAGGCACGGGGGTGTAAGTGATTTACCCCAGGTCAGTAGAGAAACTGGATTCATGAAGAGTGACTGAGTTTGGGGCTGGAGGGTAGCGTGGAACCAGAAGTGGGCAGATGAGTGGCCAGGGAGGGAGAAGGGCCGGAGGGAGGGAGGAGGGCAGGAGGGAGGGAGGGCAGGCCACAGTGGCTGGCAGGGGAGAGGAGGTGGGAACAGCCCGGTTTCTGCAGGGCCTCAGATGTCTGGGGGCTGCTTGGGTCTGTGCTGCCAGTCTTGGGGGCTCAGTTCTTAGGACTCTTGCTCCCTCTGTGACCTAAGCAGACAAGCAGGTCCAATCCATGCACCCAAGGCCCGTGGGCACTGACTCCCTACAGTGGCTCCAGCCTCCTGGGCCTCTGCCCCCATATTGTCCTAGCATCTGGTAGGGCAGGGCTCCTCACCGTGTCCCTCCCACAAAGCCAAGCCCCTTCCCGGCTTGTACGGACATCTCCAGGCTGGCAGTGGCCGCACCTGCCCCGTGGTCTCCATCTTGCGAAACTCAGTCCCACCCCATCCCCCATCCCCATACTCAAGATTGGGGTCTCTAAGGGCCCAACTGGAGGATCTTTCCAGAGCATCTGGCTCTGCTCTTCTCTCCCATTTGTTCAGCTGATGTTTGCTGAGCACCTACGATGTGCACTGGGGATACTGGGGCCCCTAGGGAACGTGGGACTTGAGCAGGTGACCCAGCCGGCCTGCATCAAGGAGTCCTGCGAGCCAGGTCTCTCACCACCCAGTCTCCTCTCCTGGGCTTGCAAGCTGCGGAGTGGCGTGGGGTGGTGCCCGAGCAGCAGGAGCCTTTCAAGAGCTGAGGGGGGTGCTCCCGAGCCCCGCCCCTTGGCGCCCCGCAGTGGAGAGGGGCCGGTTTATTTCTCCTGCTCCCCGAGCTCTGCCCTGCTCGGCATCCTTCTCCTGAGAACCCTCCACTTCCCCGCTGCTCCCGCCCCGGCCACATCTGTTTCCTGTCAGGCTCCAGCTGCGCCTCCCCCGTGCCAGCCCTGCCCCCCCCCGCCCCGAGAATAAAACACTAATGGGCTTTGCCTTGCTGCAGGGGGTGGGGGCGGCCCTCGGTGGCAATCAGTCCCAGCTGCTGTGTGTTTTCCCTCCGTGACAGCTCCCCAAGCTCCCCGCCCAGGGCAGGCTGGGCAGGGCTGAGCAGTGGGGCCAGGACCCACCGGGAAGTCCAGGAGGGCCGTGGCTGAGGAGTGGGCATGGCTCAGACGAGCGGAGGAGAGGGCCTGGTGAGGACGTGGCAAGAGTGTTTCCACAGGGACTCGGATGGTTCCCCTGCCCACAGCCTGTCCCAACCCTACGTAATAATAGTAATAATTCATATTAGTGCTGGCCAACGCTTCAAGCGCTCTCTACGTACCAGGCACTATTCTAATCACTTGTATATATTAACATTTTACTCTTTACAGCAACCGTATCAATTAGGTACTCTTACTAGCCCCATTTTATGGAGGAGAAAAATTGAGGCACAGAGAGGTTAAGTGACTTGCTAAGTGTCACACTGCAATTGCTAAATCTTGCAGAGCTCTTTGGGCTATAAAGTGCTTTGAGACAGTCACCTCATTTACTTCTCTCCCTACCACACACACAGAAACAAAAAAACTAGGAAAAAGAATATTAGGCCAGGTGAGGTGGCTCATGCCTGTAATCCTAGCACTCTGGAAGGCCGAGGCGGAAAGATCACTTGAGCTCAGGAGTTCAAGACCAGCCTGAACAGAAGCAAGACCCTGTCTCTACTAAAAACAGGAAAATCAGCCTACAGGTGATGCACACCTGTAGTCCCAGCTACTCGGGAGGCTGAGGCAGAAGGATCACTTGAGCCCAGGAGTTGGAGGTTGCTGTAAGCTAGGCTGACGCCATGGCACTCTAGCCCAGGGAACTGAGAAAGACTCTGTCTCAAAAAAAAAAAAAAAAAAAGATAGTGAATATTAACCTCCCATCCAGGTTACAGAAGGGCAGGTTGAGGTTCTAGAGGAGAAAGATTTTGCCCAACAGACTTCGGCTGATAGGTGGCAGAGCTGGCATGCAAAGCTCTGTCTGTCTAACTGTGGTGATGCCATGTCCTGTGGAGATACTTCAGGAGACACCAGCAGAAGATTTTTCCAGAATAGTCTTCAAGATACACTGCAGATGATCCCCAAAGGCTCCCTGGAAGCTCTGCCCTCAGCCCTGCCTGGAAGGCAGACGCCCCATCAGGGTGGGAGCAGTGGAGCAGGCGCTAGGGGACTCCCAGGGGAGAGAGGGGGCTTGTGAGAGAAGCACCCCGCCCCCAACACGGAAAGCCAGGGACCTGCACAGGCTGGGAGCAACCGAGTGCAATCTGGGGTGGGCACCGGCCCTAAGGGGCCCTGAGCCTCAGGATAGCGCAGCCAGTGGGGCCAGCTGCTAGGCAGCCGGCAGCGTGCCCCACAGCATGGGGACTGGGGACAGCAGGTGTGGCCGGGACACCACACACCCACCACCTCCTGGCTGCAGGCCTTGGGGCAAGACCCTTAATGTCTGGGAGCCTCAGTTTCCTGTCTGTAAGGTGGACAGTGATATGCTACTCCCAGGGAGGTCACGAGGTGAGGTGGCCTGACTTAGGTGGCAGTGCTTTGCCACATAAAGTATAAGCCCTGGGAAGTGAGCAGTGTTGAGCCTGCTTACTCTGGCTTCTCCAGCCCCTCCCAGAAGGCTGGGTCCAGCAGGGGCCTGGCCAGCAGGGGCAGGAGGGAGCAGCAGGAGCTGGGTTGGGTTTGGTCTGGTGGAAGGGAGACTTCAGGACCACACTGTTAAGACCGTCCTTTGGGAGCCAAGCAGAGCGTCTGTGTGGCCCCCGTGTGGCTGGGATCGCTCAGGTGAGGGTGCAGGGACCCAGTTCCATCTCCAGGTGGGGGAGCCTTCTTACAGTGCCAACAGTGGACTGAGCTCTCCAGCCCTGGGGGCATGCAAGCCCAGGGTGGAGGGAGGCTGCTGTAGGTCTCCTCGGCATGTCTGGGAGAGCAGGGGCCGTGACCTCCCTAAGCCCTTTCACTTTGGGATCCTGGCTCCAATTTTGAGTGACCTCTCCCAGCAGGTGTCCCCTCCCATTAGTGAGAATAAACAATATTCTCAGCTTCTATAGGCTGTGCCCTATAGAATAGGCTGTGTCTGTTAAGAACAGCCCCACAAGGAAAGCGTTACCAGCATCCCCTTCTACAGATGGATCAGAGGGGGCAGGTGGCTGCCCAGCATCACACAGCTCATGGGTGGCAGAGCCCAGGTCTGGCAGGAAGTCAAACTCTCTCTCTCCTGACCAGGATAAAGGCCAGATGTGGGGAGCTGGTCATCCAAAGGCCCCCGAGGTGCCTGCCCTTGGTCACCTGTCCACAAAGGACAAGCCAGGCTTTTGCATTGTGGCTTGAAGGCTGGAAGCACAGGGATGGGTTTTATGACCCCTGGATCAGAATCCTGCTCACCCACAGTCCCCCTCCTTGCCTTGTAGAACCTTCTGACTCTTTCCCAGACTGCTCTGAGTGTCTGCTTGGGGCCAGGACTGCACTCACCCCCAGCAGCCCTGACCAGCAGTCCTGGTTTGGGGTCTGCCTCCACAGTCCCCTTGCCCCACCCCAGCTGTTGTTCCTAATGCCCTTTCCTCAGCACGTGGCTCCCAGCTGGCCCCGACCACCTTCCTTTGAGTCCCTCCCCCAGTGTGTGCAGGGGACCTTCTGCAGGCAGGGACTCCGGCAGGAGAGAAAACAATGTCTCTGTGAGCCAGCCAAGAAGCTGTCTGCGCAGGAGGTGTTCTTCATGGCCGCCATAAATTCTGCAGGGAAGCAAGTCTCTGCCGGCTTTCAAGAGCCAGGAAAAGAGGGAAACAGGGAGAGGGAAGCCCCGTGCCCAACAGAAATGTGCTCGTCCCACCCAACACTGTCCCAGCCACAAACATCCAGACGTCCCTCTGGGGCCTCCAGTACCTTGCATGCGAGGTACTGTGCATGGCCCACTTTACAGATGGGGAAACCGAGGCTCCCTGAGGCCACACAGTGAGCGAGTGCCACAATAGGCCTGGCGAGTCACCTTCCTTCTCAGGCCTCAGTTTCCCTGTCAGAAAACTGAGATTCCAGTCATGTAGGCAGGCGCTGGGCCGGCCCTGGGATGTGGGGTCCCTTAAAACCCCGCTGCTGACCTCACGGAGCTAGTGGCTTGCTCACCACACGCTGTGACTGTGCCCGGGTTGAGCTTCCCTTGAATCCTGAGGCCACACGAGCAGACATGAGAGTGACACGTGGCCAGAGGCCCTGGATGCCGGGAGTCAGGGTCTGCTGTGCTCTGGGCCTCAGTGTCCTCGTCTGGACACCCTGTACCTGTGTCCTGCTTCTATCCTAACTTCCGTGAGCTTCAGGTGGTGGCCGCTGCGAGAGTACTGGGGCAGGGGGTTCTGGGCACAGGACTCCCTCCTGTAGCTCTGTCCTCAGCCCAGGGTCTCAGCCTGTGTTGCCGGGTCATGGACACCTGCACACAGGCAAGAGCAGGAGGGCCCTGGGCGCCCCGGCCAAGGTGACCTCTGACCACAAGTGCTCTCCCGCTCTCTCTGTCTCTCTCTGTGTCTCTGTCTCATGTGGACGTGTGTCTCTGTTGCTCTGTCTGGACACCCACTCTTCTGTCTCTGTATGTCTCTTTCTCTCCACCCTGCTTGGACCCCCTTCCTCTTTCTCTCTGCAGAGACCCCTGGAGAAGCCCGATGGCCTGGACGTGTCTGACCAGAGCAAGGAGCACCCGCAGCACCTCTGTGAGAAGTGCAAGGTCCTGGGCTACTACTGCCGCCGCGTGCAGTGACTGGCCACCCGCCCACCCCTCCTGCCAGCCGGAGGAGACACCACCTCCCCGTGCTGCTCTGAGGGGCTGCATGTCCCCCTGTGCGTGGGGTGTCCTCACAGGCTGGAAGGCTGGGCAGGGGGGTCTTAGGGTCCTTGTCTCACATGTGTTGACAAACAGTGTTACTGACATTGCTGCCCCACAGGCCAGAGAAGGCAGGGTCTCTGGGGCTCTTTGCGGGTGGGCCTGGGGTCTCTGTGAAGGGGACACAGGTGAGCAGAGACCAGCACCCAGGACCCCACAAAGCCCTTGGTGTCCCCCGCAGGCTCTCCCCTGAGAGTCCCTTTGGGGTGAGCAGCCTTGTATTGGCCACAAGTGCACTAAATTTACTGTGAATCCCAAAGCCTGCAGGGGACCATCTCCCCGAGACCAGCCAGGCCCCCTTCTCCCACCCTGTGCCTTCCGGCTTGCCCTGTGTGCAAAGCCACTCTCAGAAACCCCTGTGTTTCTGTCCTGTTTAAGTCAGCAGTCGTGGCAAGCGGCCATCTGTCCTAACAGCTGCCGAGGAGGGGCCTCCCTGTCCCCTGCCCTCGCCAAGCCCCAAACCCTGACTGCCTGTGATGTCGCTGGCGTTGCCCCTGGGTGCTGCACCCCCACCCCACCCTCATGGACCCAGACGGGGGTCAGGGCAGGGGAGGCGCTGAACATTGGACAGTGCTCCAAGATGTGTCCCAGGAATACTTGGCAGCACCTCCCGCTACCCCCACGAGACACTCTTCCCACTGGCTCGGGTTTGCCAGGCCCATTCCCTTCCCCCCGCTCCAACTCCCACCCACACTGGGGGTCCACAACCCGATCAAGGTTGTGGGGACCAGCATGGAAGCCACTCTGGTAGGAAGGACACAGGCCTGGTGTTCTGGAGACCTCGGCTCAACTCCTGGCCCTGCTGCCAACACACTGTGTCACCTTGGGCAAGGACTTCTCATCTCCGGGCCTCAGTTTCCCCATTAGTTAAATGAGAATATGACACTAGGCCTGATGTTCTGGGACTCACGGTGGCTGGTGCCATCTCCTGGAGCAGAGAGCTCTGGGGAGCTTCACCCAGGATGGAGGGAGAAACCTCCCAGGTGCCAGGTATCACACCATGACCCCTTGATCGGTCACTTAGGAAGTCAGGCTGAGGGATACCACATCGTGTCCCCACCCTCTGCAGCCCCAGCTCTGCTTGTCATCCTCCACCCCTACGAAAATGGCAAAGGATGTCCCCTCCTCCTCACCTAGGCCCCCAGCCTCTCGCATGGGACCCTGGGACAAGCTACGGCACCTCTCATTTGTAAGATGGGGACAATGATTTCCTACCTCCCAAGGGAGCAGAGAGGCCTCTTGGCACATGGCATGGTCGGGGAGCCACTGTCCTGGCTGGCAGGCAGGAACGCCCGCTCCTCTCTCTCCCCAGATGAGAAGCCCCTTCTGTTGTCGCAGCCTCCTGCCTTTCTCCCAGGGGGTGGAGAGAACCCGCTGCCAGCACTGGGTCGCTTGATTTTGCCCCAACATTATGCCTCTGTGGGGAAACAGACAAACTAACAAACAAACAAACAAAAAAAAACAAATCAGACCGCAATATAGGCCTGAAATTCAGTGTTTACCGTGGCTCAAGGACACCCACCTGGTGCCCAGTCGCCTTTTGTTTTCAAATGAAGTTGCTTTGTACAGCTGAGGAGTTACGTGAAGTGTTAACCAGGGGTCCAGGGAGAGAGTTGAAAAGATGGAGTGAGTGCATTTGCAGCCAGGGGGCTGCAGGGTAGATTTGGGGGGCCCATACCCTCTGAGCACTTAAGAAAGGTGTATTTGCTCTAGACGGGGCAGCAGGCTACCACCCTTGCCACACTGGGGACCGCCCCTAAGGACACCTCAGGCCCGCTGCTCCTCTCCAGGGTGGCTAGGGGAGCAAGGCTTCTGCATGGAAGAGAAGCTGTCACTCATATCATCTTCCCGCGTTTCTAAAGAGAATGTTCACAGTGGTGGGCAGTACACTTGTCCCAACCCTTCCAAGGACCTGGCCCCACTCAGACACCTTGGCCCAAGGCTGCCTGGGGCCTGCCCACTGGGCTGCAAAGATGGGGGACGCCCACACTCTAAAAAGAACCCAGGCTCCAGACCGATGGAAGCCAGGGCCTTCCACACTCGGGCCAACAGGAGGTAGGACCTCATTCCCAAGTGACCTTTTCAGTGGGCTTGTTCAGCACCTTTCCATCTATGCATAGTCGGCCACCTTGGGGGCTGTGCCCACTCTCCTGAGACCACCCTTCTTCAGTGCTGGCCCCCACCCCTGGCTCTGTTCAGGCTGAATTTGGGAGCTGTCCGTGGTCAGCAAAGCCACTGGTGTCCAGGCTGGGTGCTGTGAGAATTAAGTGCTCAGAGGGCCTGGGTGCCCAGGGGACAAGAAAGTATGTGGTTTTAGTATGTTCAAAAGGGACAATCGCTTGCAGTTAGTAGATCTAGTGATCTAGTTGGGAGATAATGGTGTTTACCCCATATGAAGTATTCGATAGCTCTACATGTGAATTTGTATTTATTTTGAGTTATACTTGACACAGAATTCCTTTTTTTAAAAAAAATACTATGTGTGTGTATTTTGAAAAAAAAATTCATAGGTGTTAAAATTTCTGCATGGTTACCAACTTTTCTCACAATACTGAATTTGGTAGCTTCTCCCGAAAAATCTGCACAATGATTTTTGTCTGTATATATTTGAGGGCCTTTTTTTAAAAAAAGAAAAAGAAAAGAAAAATATAATTGCTTGATTTTTGAGATTGAAAAAAAAACAAACAAAAAGGGAGGCATTTTTTTAAAACTTCAGAACTTTCAGGAGGGCAACAGAATATCAAACAGAGATTTCTGGAAGTATTTTTGCAAACCTTCTGGTTGAGCTGCGAGAAAATATTTATGGTGAGAACTTTTCTCTTTTTCCTGTTATTGGATTTTGGTTGTTTTTTGTTTTTTACTATGCTTTGGTCTGTAAAAAGTATGCAACTGAACTACATTAAGAAGGAAATATTGTCTACATAGATATTATATGAAGTTGGTACATAATTCTGATGAGAAAAACAAATCTTTGCAATTCTTTAAGCCATATTGTTGTTATTCTGTGTTATTTTCCTCGGATGAAAATATCAGTATTAAGTAGCCAGCCTGTTATTCAAGTGTTTAGACTTATTAATTATGTTCTTGTCCTGTATTTATACATATGTGTATTTTGGAAAGTATTGCCTTTTGAAAGGGAAGCTATTATTAGATACATAGCGAAAAAGGGAATGGTGCCTCTTCTGCGGAGGATAACAGACATAGCAATATAACCCATTCTCTCGCACCTTCTTTTTATTATCTTGTTATTATGGTTTTATTAATTTTTTAGGGGGGCAGGGAGTGGGCAAGGGGAAGAGGACGCATTGGACTCACCAGCCCCTCTGCGCTCTGTCAGCCCCTTGGCCTGGTCGGGGGCTTCCCATCAGCAAGGCCACAGGAGGGAGGAGGAGGCAGGGTACAGACTTCTCCACACCCCCGTTGGAGCTTTGCCATCTCAACCAGGCCTCGGGGCCCTGCTCCTTGAACTCGGATATGTCAACCAGAGCCCTCCGGCATCTAATAGACTCAAGTCTACTCTAAACGAATATTTAATCCAACCTCACTACATCGTAGCCCAGTGCAACAACTAACCCTGAAGTGTGGGGTGTTCTGGCCATCAGCAAGGTGGCCAAGCCGTCCCCCCCCGGGGGCTGGTGGCAGTGGGGCTGCCAACCTCGCTGTCCGACCTCCACCCCCGTGTGGTGACCCTGTCCTTGTCTGTATCTGTTAATATGTGTGAGTCCAGCTAAAAAGACAAACAGAACCCGTGGGCCCGGCTTGGAGGGGTCGTGGAGAAGCTCCCGACTCCTCCGAGGGCTGCCGCGGGATGGCATTCCGTTGTGTGCCTTATTCCTGGAGAATCTATATACGGCTTGCCTATAGCAATATAGCCTTTTCATGCTGTATTAAAAGGACTTTGAAAAGCAAAAGAGGCTCACGGGTTTCCTTGTTTACACAGAGTGCAGGGCGTCAGGAGGAGGATGGATGTTTTTGTAGAGGCTAGAAATGGGGTGGGGTGGGGGGCATGGGGCTGCCCCCCAGCTCCCATGGGTCTGGGCCATCTTGTCCTTGCCCAGCCTCCACACAATTGATTTGCCCCCTCCCAGTCCCTCAGCCCCCAAGTGGATGCTCTCTCCAGGGCGAGGCCCCCCCGCGCCCGAGTCGGGCCCCAGACTGGGTGAGATTGTCGGCAGATTAGGTCACTCGTTAGCTCTACAGTGGGGCTCCCGGGTAACCATATATAGGAGTGAATCTTCCTCGGACGGCAGCCCTGGGCCTCACCCCTGCTGCTCACGCGTGGCTCAGTTGGCCATGGTCAGGATTTGGGTCCCAGATACGGAGCATCACACAGTGAGCACACTGAAGTGTACAGGGGAGAGAGAGCAGGGCCAGGACGGGGCTGGGCTGTCACGAGGCAGGGGTGCTCTTGCTGAGGCCACAGACAGGAGCCACGGCGAAGCAAGGCCATCAGAGTTCTCCACCTGCCTCCAAAGCCTTTCCGCCCAGGGTCAGTGCTCCCGTTTTTCTCAGTCTTTTGGGGGCTTTAAAAACTCCAAAGCCTTGGTCCCACTCCAGAAAGGATGAGGAATTGGTCTGCGTGTGACCTTGGAGTTTTAAAGCCCCCAAGTCGGTCCATTGTGCATCCAAAGTTGCGCAGCGCTGTGCTCGGAGATGGTCCCATGTGTTCCCATGGGGCTAATGGTGATGCAGTGGGAGGCTGGTGGGCAGCGGGTCCCCGCCTCACCTGAGGGGCATCCAGCCCCCAGCTCCAGCCACTTGTTGCAATCTGAGAATAATGCTGCGTGGGGGGGGGGGGCGGAGAAGGGGGAGAGGAAAGCTGTACATCCCAGTTGTTATGTGAAATTGTTCACATTTTGAATCTGGCAACTAGTTCACTGAAGTTTTAAATAGTGTGTAGGTCAGAGCATGTGTCTGTGGGCCAGCCTGTGCCTCCAGACTGCAGCCTCAGAGATGGAGCAGAGAAAACGAGTGCCAGGCCTTGGGGTCAGGGACCATGGATGGGGCAAGGGAGTGACAGGCTGGAACAGGGATCACTGAGTCCAGAAGCAGGACCTGTTGTCTTATTTGGGGTGCAGAGTGAATCTCTGAAGCCACCGAGCCTTGTCCTCAGGGTGGGGAATGGCAGGCAGGACTGAGTCAGCCTGAACGCAGGTGGGCGCCAGTCCAGCCCAGCAGGAGAGTGGAGAGGGGACCAGCCCCAGCAGAGTGAGAGGAGGACAGAATGACCGCCGTGAGAGCCTCTGTTGTAGTGGGCACTCTGCTAAGCCATCGAGTTCTCCAGCAGTCTGGGAAGAGGTGTCACCCTCCCCAGGCAGATCCAAGGACCGGAGCCCCGAGTCTGTCTCAGAGCGCTGCTGTGAGGCCAGCCCTGCCTTCTCCAGCTATGTGACGTGGAGCAGCTTCTCCTGCCTCTCTGAGCTCCAGCTCCCTCGGGGATATTGTGCTGGTAAAACAGCCCAGTGAACACAAGACCCAGCCCACTGTCTGGCACCCAGGTGGGGCCCTGGGAATGTGCATCTCTTGCTCCCTTTGTCTGTGGCACAGGTAGAAACATTTTGCCAGAGATCTCACAAGGGAGGCAGAGGGGAGCGGGCCTGGAACCCAGGACCCTGGGCTCATTTGCTCACCCAATAGGCACTGAGGCAGGAACTGAGCACCCTCTGTGTGCCCAGACTGGGGCTCCAAGGTTGTTCGATCATCTACCCTTGACTTAGTGTGTGTCAGTGTGCAAGCGCCTGTGTGTTTGTTTCATTTTGTTTTCCGTGGAAAAAAACAAACCCAAGGCAAATACAGCCTGCATTTCGACATCTCCGGGAGCCGTGGAAACCAGTAATTCCCTTGGACAGGAAGGATTTCCGGTTGGACTCAGTGCCCATATTTGCAGGCAGCGGCTGCTGAGGACCCAGGAGTCCACTGGGGAAAGGGGTGTCTGGGGACCCAGAGAGCACAGCCCAGCCTGAAGCTGGAGCCCCAGAAGGGAAGGTGTTGCCTGAGGCCACCCAGCGGACAGGTGGCAGAGCCAGGATTTGAACTTGGAGTTCTCACCTCCCAGTGTGTACATTAGCGGCAGGGCTGGGACAGAGACAGCTGCAAAGGTGGCACACCTGCTTCAGACACAGAGAAGGGAGACCAGGCTGGGGGTGCCCTCAGGTGACCCAGACAAGATGTGACACGGAGCCTCGTGTCCCCCTCTGTAAGCTGGGGGCAATCAGGACTCACCAGGCGCTGCAGTGGACCCCTGGCCAGTGCCTGCACACAACACAGTAACGGCGCCTCTCTCCTCGCTGGCCCAAGTTTCTCCCGGCTTTCCGGCCTCCTAATAGTCCTGGCAGGAGCCAGGCCAGGGAACAATGTGCCAACATGGCACGTGGAGAAGCTGAGGCCCAGGGAAGGCCCTGCGCCCCAGACTCACAAATGGGGTCCTCCCTGCACCCTGGGGCCTCCAGTCTGCTGTTTCTGATCCCAACACCACCCTGTTCAGTCCTTCAGCAAACCGCCACCTACCAGCGTTTCCTCCCGGCCATGCCTGGAGCCCTGGGCTAGCTTCCGCCCAAAGGGTTTGGGCCCAGGGAGAAGGGGCAGGGAGGAGCCCAGATGCCGGGGGCAAGGGCTGGGGTGGGCTCACCACCTCTCCAGAGTCAGGCGTCCTGGCTGTTCCCCCAGAGCTGTGGCCAGAGCCAGGAGCCAGGAACAGACTGTCCTCGGGCCTGACACTTCCCCCACCATTTGTCCCGGGGCTGGATGCCTTTGGGGATGTCAGAGGCCACCTGCTCCCCTGCCCCGCCCGACACACACTCACACTCACACACGCTCAAGCGTACACATATTCACACGCCCCCATGCACAATCCACACACAGGCGCAGCCACAGCTCCGTGGGAGTCCTGGGGCAGGCCCAGGGCTCCCCGCCCATCTGGAAGGTGCACCCCTTGCAGCCCTCAAAGCGTCCACCCGCCCGCGCCCCAAGGGCAGCCGCTCCCAAGCCCTCTCGCCTGCAAGGACGCTCCTGCCCAGAAGAGTGAAGGACAGCATGTAACTCTGCCCATGTCCCTCCCCACAGGCCACGAGTCCTTCCCCTAAGCTGAGGACCCCAGGTAGGTAAGAGACTCCTGCCCCCGCCCTCAGCCCAACACAGTGAGCAAGAGTCCAACCTCATGTTTTGCAAAGTGGAGAGAATTTATATGTCGTTAGGTGCAATAATGGCATTGGGATCATGTGACAAATATCCTCGTCTACTAGATTCTGGAGTATTCATGGGTGAGATGAGACAACACCTGGGCTTTGTTTTCCAACAATCCAGGACACAGGCCACAGGCAGGCGCCTGGGATCTGCTGCTCTAAGCTCTCTGCTTTTGTGTCTGTTTCCACTCTTGGGCAGATGAGCTCAAAGGTGAGCAGGCCAAGGAGGTGCCCCAGGACAGAGTGGGGCGGGTCCCCATGTCCCTCCAACGTCCCGGCTGCCTCCTCTACAGGGACTGCTCGGCCTCACCCTGCATCTCCAGTGTCCGGTGTGGGCTGGCACAGGGTCGGGTTATTAAAGGTGGAACAGACAAGTACATGAGAGTTACAGCCAACCTCCCTTGAGCCCCCTGGGGTGACAGCCCTTGTGCTAGTGACTGACACACATCGTCATTTTTGATCCTTGCAACAACCCTGCGAGGTGGGTACAACCACGAGTCCCACTTTATAGACAGAGAAGCTGAAGTTCAGAGAGGTAGCAAGGGGCAGAGTACCTCCCTCCCCCCTGCCAGAGACTCCCCACCTCCGACCCCCAGGGGTAGAGCAGGCCCAGGGGCTAATCCCCCCCCCATCTGCTACAGCCATGCGGCCCTCCCAGACAGGCACCCACAGGCCTGCCTTTAGCTCGCTCTGCTCTGCCCCAGGCCCTTCTCCCCTGCCAACCTCCCTGCAGTAGCCCAGAGCCACCTAGTGCAGCCCTGTGGTTACTGGAGGCCTGTGTGGAAGCCAGAACCCAGGCCCAGGCCTCTAGGGGAGACCACGCCCCTCCCTCCACCTCTGTCCTTGGAAAGTTCCCGGGGACCCCTGGGGGTCAGGCAGCTCTGTCTCCACTGTGTCCTGTGTGAGTGAGCCAGGCCAGGCACCTGTGCCTGCTCTCCCTGGACACTCCTCCTCCCTTCCCCACCCGCCCCGGAGCCTCCTGGAGCCCTGTAATAAGACTGTCCCCTCCCCATCCTTCGTCTTTGTCCAGGAAGCAAAGGGGACCTTCCTCCCACACCCAACACTCAGGGTGGGGGCTGAGCGGCATCCCCAGCACCACCCTCTCAACCTCCCCCCACCCCTCTCTGGTCACTAGGTTGGTTCCCAACCCCGTGGCCCTCCACACGCAGCTACTACAGACAGTGGGGCAATTTGGGGTCCAAGTCCTACCTTGTAAGCCCAGGACCACGGTGGCGCTGCGAACTCCCTCTCTTCCTCCCCACCCTCATCTGGGGCAAGGACTCCAGGGCCAGCTGGACTGGACATTGAATCACAGCTTCATCAGTGTCTTCTTAAGCAAGTCACCTCACCTCTCTAAGCCTCAGTTTCCTCCCTTGTAAAATGGGAATGCTAATGTCCATCTACCTACCTGAGGTTACTGTCGAGACCAATCCAGATAAGGCGGCAAGGCACTTGGCACGGGGGACGTGCTCAGGAGCTGTGAGCTGGTCACGGAGGCATTGACGGTCCCCTGGGCCTGTGCTACCTCTGGAATGTGCCCCATGATTCTCTTGTGCCTTCTCCCATCAGCCCCTGAGCCATGCCTCCTGAAACCCCCCTGGCAGGGTGGCAGCAATCCTGGGAAGGGACTTGGACCTGCTGGCTCTCCTCGGTCATCCCTCCCCCCCCAGCACCTGCACCCCATTAGTCCAGTTCTGACTGGGTTTCTGCCTCAGTTTCCATGTTATGTTGAGGCAAAGGACCCTTGCCCCACGTGAAACTGGTCCTCCTCTCCCTGGGAATCTGTCCCAGCCCCCCACCACGTGGAGACTGCTTCAAAAAGCGACGCCCTGCCTTCCCCTCCCCCACAAACGTGCCAGCTTGGAAGTCCCCAGCCGTCTGTCCTCTTGCAGAATCAGCTGGGCCCCTGCTGCCCCCTGGTGGCTGAGGCAACGAATCACAACCTCCTGCTGGCGGGCAAGGCAATGCAGGGCCTCCCCATGACAGGGCCACTGGGGCCTTATGCACCTGTGCTTGCGTAAAACCACCAAATGGTAATATTGGGTTTTTTCAGCCTTGATTGTAAAAGTGATGCATGCACAATGTGACGTGGAAACTACACAGAAAGATCGGAAGTAGGGCAGCAACCCTCTCAGCAGCCCACCTGCCCCACCAGACCACTGTCCAGTTTGGCCCTGTCCTTCCACAGGCCTTTTGTACACGTGTGCACACATGCACTGTTAATAGATTACACTCGACACGCTGTTCTGTAACTTGCTTCGTCTTGGTCATCTGCTTCCCTGTTAGCACAGAGACCTTTGTCACTTGTACAATAGCCGGCTGTAGTCCTTGTTGGCTAACGTGTTTATCAACCCCACGTTGAAGGGTTTAAAGCATTATCATTTTTACAAGTCCATCTTTTTTTCTTAATCACTTTTCTGTTTGGTGCAGTGAAAACAGCTGGAATCAGGACAGCTAGGGCTTGACTTGGTAGGTCTCAGGCTACTGCTTTTTTTTTTTAATTTTATTTTATTTTTAATTGACACATAATAATGATACATATTTATGGGGTACATTGTGATGTTTCAATACATGTATATATTGCATAATGATCAAGTCAGGGTCATTAGCTTATCCATCACCTTAAACATTTATCATTTCTTTGTGGTATGAACATTCAAAATCCTCTTTTCTGGCTATTTTAATATATACAATACAATATAGTTAACTGTGGCCACCCTCCTGGGCAATAGAACACAGAATGTATTCCTCCTAGCTAACTGTAATGTCGTACCTATTGACCAATCTCTCCCCACCGCCCCCAATCCTCCCCTTCTCCAGCCCCTGGTAACCACTATTATACTTTCTACTTTTATGAGATCAGCCTTTTAAAATTCCGCAAATGAGTGAGATCAAGCAGTGTTTGTATTTCTGTTCAGGCCACTGTGTTTGATCACATCCTTTTTTCTCTCCAGGCCTCAGTTTCCCAATCTATTCAACCAGGACACAGGGCTCCATGCAGAGGCCTTCCCTCTGACAACCCCTCTGATCCATTATGCTGTGTTGAATTGACAGCGTGCAGGCGGTCTGAGGGCCCACACACCTCCCTGAGGCCTGGGGCCCAGCGAGCACTTGAACAGTTATGGAGAGGAACAGTCTGGGACTATGGCTGCTTCAACCCGGGAGGGCTGCTGGGGGCGACAGAATCTGGGGAGAAGGCAGGGGTCAGCTCCACCTTCCTCCTCGGGGGCTGGCTGCTTCCTCTTGGGAGGGGAATGTGGGCATCTGTATCTGGCTCTCTCCACTCCATGCTGACATCGTATTAACATACTACCCAGGTCATAAGAGAATGTGTTCTCCTGGTAAACAATTCAAACAATACGGAAGATTTCTGCTTCTGGCTGAGATAGAGTAAGACTGGATTTACCCTCCCATCTTAAATAACTAAATCAACAGATGAAGTCTTCAATGCAATGGTTTTCAGACATTGGACGGAGGCAGCACAGAACAGGGACTTCTGCGAAAAGGCAAGACAATGAGTGAGCCCTGCAGTTGCCACAAAGCACTGCCTGGACAGAGTTTCCAGGTCCCAGTGCAGGGAAGGGGGACTTAGGCAGAGCCCAGAGAGCTCCCTTAGTTGAAGAGACAGAGTTAAGGATTGGACGAGGCAGAGTTAAGGTTGAATTTTCAGATCTCAGTCCTGGAAATCTTCACAGAGAATAAAGCATGGCCTCGAGAGGAGAAAGACCACAGAGAGGGCTCTGGACGTGTGCACACGGTTCCCTCCAATTTTTCAGCTGACTCATCTCACAGGGCACAGGTTTTATGCTGGGAGAGACAAGCCAAGGATATCAGAGGCTACCACCATGCCAAGCTCCCAAGTTGTGGCTCAGAGATTTTGCCCAGAAAGAAAGGCAAAGAGAAGAAAGCTCCAAAGCTATCCACAAAGGGACTTTTATTTTTTAAACAGAGTGTATGGAAGCCTAAGGAGCTTTTGGAAACAGAAACAAATTGGACTTCATCAAAACTAAAAACTTTGGTGCTTCAAAGGACACCATTAAGTAAGTTAAAAAGCAACCCACACAGTGGGAGAATACATATGCAAATCATATATATGATAATGGAGTTGTATCTACAATATATAAAGAGCTCTTACAACTCAACAATAAAGATACATAACCCAATTTTAAAATGGGAAAGGATCTGAACAGACATTTCTCCAAAGAAGATACACAATTGACCAATAAGCACATGAGTAGATGTTCAACCTCATTGGTCATAAGGGAGTTGCAAATTAAAACCACAATGTGATACCCACTAGAATATCACACCCACTAGAATGATTAGAACTTAAAAAGAGAGATAATAGCAAGTGTTGATAAAGATGTAGAGAAATTGGAACCCTCATACACTGCTGGTGGAAATGTAAAATGTCATAGCCATTTGAGAAAACAGTTTGGAAATTCCTAAAAACTTAAACATAGAGTTACCATGTGATCCAGCAATTCTTACACTATATGTAAAGTAGTATAATACTATTTGCAGTTAGTCTGTGGTCACTTAAATAATATATAGTAAACACTAGAGAAATCACTACAAATATAAAATGAAGAATTAAATCTAGTAAGTCAATAGTGGAGATAAAAATAGAATCATTTGCGAGACAAAATAAACTCAATCCAAAAGAAGGCAAAAAGAGAACAAAAGGAAGAAGGGACAAACAAAAACAAATAGCAAGATGGTTAATTTAAATTTAACCATATTTATAATGACATTTAACATATGTGTCTAAACATTTAACTGAATGGCAGAGATTGTCAGGTTGGATAAGAAAGCAATGCTCAATGCACCAGTTACCAGTTCATTGCCTGTTAGTTCTAAATCCTTCCTTCATTGCCCTATTTGTAATACTGTAATAGTTCTCCCTTGCCACCTGGAATTAGATTAAGCTTTGTAAGTAGAGGGTATTGGGGAGATACTTCAGTCTTCAGCATTCTCTTTTTCCCTTAGTTGGTAAACCCCTGTGATAGTTAATAATTTTCTAAATACTTTCCCTCCTCAAATTACTGTGTTGTTTTTGTCTCCTGTTTGGACCCTGACTGTATAGAACTGACACCAAGAGTGGTCCCAGGAAATAACTCCACAAAGATGGGATTTGGAGATTTGTTTGGCTGTGCCCTTGGACTTGAAGGCAGGGCTGAACCACCTGCCAGTGGGAAATGGTATGCTAGTAATCCCTGGCATGCAGTGACATCACATCAATCATGCTACCACCTGTGGTTAAGTGACAAAAGATGTGCCTTGGGAGACTAGGTGACTTCAGCACTTGACTATATGGCAGTAATGATGACCAAAAAGACTGTGATGTGGGATAAATTCTTTTGAGGATGCTTAATTGCTTACCAAAAGGAAATGAAATACTTGGGTCCTTTAATTCTCAATTTAACTTACAGTCTGAGAACCAGCACGCTTCCATGACAACTCTTAGAAGATTCTCTTATCTCTTGAAGGCATTGGGCTGAAATCACTTAAAATCATCTATAGCCTTACTGATATTATCGTCTACTTGTTCCAGCAATTTCTGACAGAGGAGTGCTAAAATCAACAATTATTCTCTAGCCCAGGCAACACAGTGAGACTCTGTCTCAAAAAACAATTATTGTGGATTTCTCCAATTTTTCTTTCCGTTCTATCTCTTTTGACTTCATAAATTTTGAACCTCTGTTGTTAGATGCCTAACCATCCAGTACTGTTACGTCTTCCTGGTGAATCAACCCCATTGTTATCATGTAATTTCTCTTTTTATCCATGGAAATATTTTTTTTGTTCTAAAATCTACTTTGATATTAATATAGCCACTCTTGCCCTCTTTTACCTACTTTTTGCATGATTCATCTTCTTCTGTTTACTTTTAACCTACCAAGTATAGTTGGATCATGTTTTTTTCATCCGATCTGATCATCTCTGCCTTTTAATTGCAAATTTAGACTATAGTCTAAATAACAGTGTTATAGTCTAAATAACAGTGTTATTATGATATGCTTGGGTTTAAAATTATCATCCAAATTCTATTCATTTGGTTTTTGTTCCTTTCATCTCTCTTTCTACCTATGAATATGTGAATGTACATGGCAAAAGGAACTTTTAAGATGTGATTAAATTAAGGATCTTGATGTGGGGAGATTATTTGGATTATTCAAATGAACCCATTGTAATCACAGGGGTCATTATAAGTGAAGGAGGAATGCAGGAGAGTGAGAGTCAGACAAGAACATGTGATACAGAAGCAGAGATTAGAGTAGTACAATGTTGGCTTTGAAAACAGAGGAAAGGTCCACAAGCCAAGGAATGCAGGCAACCTCTAGAAGCTAGAAGAGGCAAGGAAATGGGTTCTGCCCTAGAGCCTCCAGAAAGAATGCGCCTACCAGCATCTTGATTTTAGCCTATGAAACCCACTTCGGACTTCTGACATCTGGAACTGTACGATAATACATTTGTGCTATCTTAAGCAACTATGTTTGTGGTAATTTGTTACAGCAGACATAGGAAACTGATACATTATTTATATCTCTTTTAAAAATAATTTTAGTGGTTGTCCTCATGTTACAACATACATCATTAACTTAACACAGCCTACATTCAAGTAATATACTCCTTCAAATATACCCTAAGAATCTTACAAGTTACTTCTAATTTCTCCCTCCCATTTCTTGTGCAATTTCTAGCATACATTTGACTTTTACATACGCTATAAATTTTACAATGCACTTCATAACAAATGTAAAAGTAGAATTATTTTAAGACTATTATCTAGGTCAATTAACATTAAAATAATATTAATAAAAAGGTAATTTTACATACTTCATTTTCACCATTTAGAGAATTCTTCATTTCTTTGTGTAGATCCAAGTTTCTATTTGGTATCATACTTCTGCCTGAAGCACTTCCTCTAATATTTCTTGTATCACGGGTCTACTAGCAGTGATATTGCTCAGCATTTGTCAGAAAGACCTTTTTTTTTTTTTTTTTTTTGCTTTTATTTTTGAAAGATACCGTCACTGTATATGGAACTCTGGTTTGATGGGTAATTTTTTCCCCCACTCAGTACTTTAGAGTTGCTGATCCATTGTTTTTGACTTGCATAATTTCTGATGAGAAGTCTGCCGTAATCTTTACTTTTGTCCTGTTAGTAATGCACTGTGTTCTTCCCCCCACCCTCCTCCCAGGCTGCCTTTGAGATTTTCTTCTTATCATTGGTTTTCACAGTTCAATAGTAAGCTACTATGATGTGTGTGTGTGTGTGTGTGTGTGTGTGTGTGTGTGGCATTTTTCCTGTTTGGGGGTCATAGAGCTTCTTGTATCTCTGATTTGATATGTCTCATTAATTCTGGAAGAATTTCAGTGCTTATTTAAATATTTATTCCTCTGCGAACCTTTCTTTTCTCATTCAGGGGCTATAATTACACCTATGCTAGACATTTTCATATTATCCCATAGTTTTCTGATGCTCTTTCTGTGTCTTGCACTCTGTTTTCTCTTTGTGTTTCCATTTGGACTAATTTTTTTTGACCTCCTCAAGTTCACTGATATATTCCCCAGCTGTGCTAAGTTTACTTATAAACTCACCAAAGGAATTCTTCATTTTTTATATCACATATTTTTTCACTTCTAGTATCTCTATTAGTCTCTTTCGTATATTTTATCTCCACTGAAATTATTCACCATCTATTCATGAATGCTGTCCACTTTCCCCACTAACCCTAATCCTCTAATATATTAATCATAGTTATTTTAATGTCCCTACCTGACAAAGTTATATCTCAGTCTGATTCTCTTGATTGCTTTATTTTTTGACAATGTTTCTCTCCCCTTTCCTTTTGTGTGTCTTTTCATATTTTGCTGAAATTCACTTGTACAACAGAAGAGGCAGTGATAAATACTATGTGTGATGGTTGATTTTATGTGTCAACTTGGCTAGGCCACAGTACCCCAATATCTGGTCAAACACCAGTCTAGATGTTTCAGTGAAGGTATTTTAAGATGACATTAACATTTAAATCAGTAGACTTTGAGTAAAGCATAGAGCCCTCCATAATGTCAGTGGGCCTCACCCAATCAGTTAAAGGTCTTAAGAGAAAAAGACTAAGATCCCTCAATGAAGGTGACATTTTGCCTCTAGAGTGCCTTCAAACTGAAGCTGCAAAATCAACTTTTTCCTGAGCCACCAGCCTGTTGGCCTGCTCTGCAGACTTTGGATATTCTCAGGCCCCCAACTCCATGAGCCAATTCCTTGAAATCCAGCTGCTTTCTCTCTGCATGTATGTACATATTCATCTATTTTGGTTCTGTTTCTCTGAAGAACCCTCATTCAGTATGTACACCTGGACATGGGCATGCCATTTATTACTTCAGGCCTTTATAGTGGGGCATTGAGTCAGCCTAGTCAGGAGTTGAGCTGGATGGGGTTTTATGTTGTTCTTACTGTCAGAGTTCCATAGGCTTCAAATTGCTTAAGTGGTAGGTTACTGTCACCTTGTGATTAGGTGGAGCTAGGGTGCTCTCAGTGTTCATACTCCCTGCTTAGCTTTCTGCAACACAGAGGGTATCTCTCTACATGACCTTCCCCCTTGCCCAGTGGTCAACTAGGCCCATAGTAGGGTCAAGAGGGTTCTTTGCTGTCCTGGTCCAGCCTCAGTCTTAGGCATGTCTTGGGTGTGTGCTTCTTGCTGCCCCCCAGTGGTAGCTGATTTCTGGTTAATATCAATATAGGATCCTGGGCCCTGGATGGTTTCTTGCCATATTTTTTTTGTACCTTTCCTCCAGCTTGAAGTCTGGTAAATTGATACCTCCCATTTTGTTTTTATTGCCTAGGATTTCTTTTGCTATATGGGGTCTTTTCTCGTTCCATATGAAGCGTAAAATTATTTTTTCTATATCTGTGAAAAATGATGATGGCATTTTAATAGGGATTGCATTGATTCTGCATATCACTTTGGGCAGTATAGACATTTTAACAATGTTGATTCTGCCGACCCATGAGCATGGTATAGTCTTCCACCTGTTTATGTCCTCTGCTATTTCCTTTCTCTGTGTTTCATAGTATTCCCTGTAGAGGTCTTTTACCTCCTTAGAGCTACTAGTAGAACTACCATTTCATACAGAAATCTCATTACTGGGCATCTACTCAAAAGAACAAAAGATATTCTATAAAAAAGACATCCGCACTACAACGTTGATAGCAACACAATTCACAGTTGCAAAGATGTGGAACCAACCCAAGTGCCCATCAATACATGAATCGATTCTGTGCTGAGAGTATTATGTCAGTGAATGGATGGCATATATACAGTGAAGGGTTTTTATACACATGTTTAAAACAGGTTTCTGCAAGTGATACTAAATGCTGTGTTGTTAACCATACATATTCAGCAAATGCAAGTGCTTACAACTCTCTGATAAAATGAGGGTATAATACCTTTGTATAAAAATGTCTCTTAGATTGTTTTTTTAATACACTATGTGGTGAAAGTGTTATTTCAGATAATGGCTATTGTGTATGTTACAAAAAAAAGGTTTGTAGATACATGTTCAAAAATAGTTTCTACCCTTTTTACTGAAATACTATACTGTTAGAGTTTTTATTCTGTGAATGCAAGTATATGATACACTGTTCAAAAGAGGTTTCTATACTTGTTAATGAAATAGAATGTTTTTACCAGTGCATATATTCAGTGAATGGAAGTGATTACCACATTTTAATGCCAGGAGTGAGTGTTTAAATCCACTTTTCTGAAAGTTGAACAATATCTATCATTGAAGTCATGTATGTAATCACGTGTTTGCACCATACTCTAATGCCCAGTATGAGCACTTAAACACATTTTTGTAAAGATAGCTCTTATAATTTATACACAACATGTGGTGAACTGTGTTATTTCAACAACATAAAGTCACAGTAAAAGTGATGTGTTTGTAGACTCCATTACATGTCTGAGAATGTTACTGATACACTATGTTGTTGAGAGTGCATGTTCTGTGAATGGAAGTGTTTATCACAATGTAATTCCTGAAATATGGCTAAATGTAGTTTCTTAAAGGTGATACTTACAGATGATGCTATATATATGATGTTGAGAACAGTGTTAGTTCAGTGATTGGATGTCATATATGTGAACTGTTTTTAGACACATGTTCAAAATAGGTTTCTGAGAAAGTTATTGATATGCTATGAGGTTAATGCTATATATTCAGTAAATGAATGTGTTTAACATATCTTATGCCTTAGAGTTTATATGGACTTGTTCATAAGATATTTTCTTGGAAAGCTATGTTCACTGTATAGTGAAGAGTGTTATTTTAGTGAATGAATGTTATGTACATATTGAAGAGTTTGAAAACATGTTTGAAAGATATTTCTAATAATGCCACTGATAATCTATGTTGTTAACAATGTATATTCAGTGCATAGAGTGTTTACCAAGCTGTAATGCCCGAAATGAGGGTTTAAATATATTTGTTTAAAAGATGTTTCTTAGAATTCTATTCACTGTTTTTGGTGAACAGTATTATTTTAGTGAATAGACATTGCATATATAGTGGTTTTATTACACACAGGTTCAAAAATTTTTACTACAAATGTGCCTGATATACCATCTTATTAACAGTGTATATTCAGTGAATGGGTATGTTTACCAGACTGTACATCTAAAGTGAAGATCTAAATAAATGTTATTAAAATGTATTTTATTAGATTGCTACATTTGCTCTGTGGTGAAGAATGTTATTTCGGTGAATCAATGTTATATATGTAGGGAAGTGTTGAAAGACACATATTCAATGAGCATTCTAAGAATGTCACTGATACACTTTTGTTAACAGTTCACTCAATGAATGGTAGGGTTTATAACACATTAATGCTTGCAATGGGTGTTTATATATATATATTTTTTAAACATGTTGCTTAGAATCCTAAATGTACTATGAGGTAAATAGTGCTATTTCAGTGATTGAATGTCATCTGAGAATGTCACTGATACACTATGTATATTCAGGGAATGGAAGGGCTTAACAAAGTAAAATGCTTGAACTGAGGGTTTAAGTACATCTACTTAAAAGATGCTTATTATATTGCTATATACACTGTATAGTGAACCATGTTATTTCAGTGAATGGATGCCAAGTATATAATTTAGTGTTTACATACACATGTTCAAAAGTGATTTCTGAGAATGTTACTGATACTCTTTGTATATTCAGGGAATGAAACTCTTTACAACACTGTAATACCTGAAATGAAGGTTTAATTACACTTGTTTAAAGAATTTTTCATAGAATGCTATAAGCACTGTGGAGAATAGTGTTATTTCAGAGAACTGAATTATTTTATGTTATGAAATATTTGTAGATACATGATCCATAGAGGTTTCTGAGATTGCTACATAGACATTATGTTGTAAACAGTGTATATTTAATGAGTGGAACTCTTTACAATATTGAAATCCTGAAAATGAAGGTTTATATATACTTCTTCAAAATATTTTTTTAGAATGCAAAATAAACTAAATGGTGAACAATTTTATTTCATTGAATGGATGTCATGTGAAGTGTATAGTGAAGCCCTTATATTCACATGTTCAAAAGAAGTTTCTGACAACATTAGTCATATATTTATCAGTGTATATTCTGTGAATATCTATGTTTTACACAATATAATGCCTCAAATTAGAGATTAGATACACTTGTATAAAATACATTCTTAAATGCTATACACTCTTTGTGTTGAACAATGTTATTCCGGTGCAGGTAAGTCATGGATGTACTGAAGTGTTTGCATGCACTTGTTCAAAAATGGTCTCTGATAATGTTACTGAAGCAGTATGTTGTTAAAAGTGTATATGCAGTGAATGCAGGTGTTTACCCCAGTGTAATGCCAGAAACGAGGGTTCAAAGATGCTTGTTTAAAAGATGCTTCTTAAACTGATAAATATATTATTTTTTGAATAGCATTATTTCAGAATGGATATCATTATCTAGTGAAGTATTTATACACATATATTCTGAGAATATCACTGATACACTAACTTGCTAAAAGTTTACATTCAGTGAGTGTCTACCACACTGTAATAAAAGATGATTCTTAAATGCTATATACCCAAAGTGGTGAAGAGAATTATTTTAGTGAATAAACAATTCAAATGGCAGTGTATTTCTCATCAGAAATTATGAAGGCCAGAAGGAAGTGGCACATCTTTTAAGAGGTAAAAATGAAAAGAACTGTTAACTCAGATTCCTATATTCAGTGAAATATCCTTCAGGACTGAGTAAAATATCAAGACCTTCTCAGATAAAGAAAAACTAAGAAAATTTGTTGCCAATAGACTTACCATGAGAAAAATAGCAAAAGGAAGTTTTCTAAATAGAAAGAAAAGGTTAAAAGAAGGAAACTTGAAATACAAGAAAGAAAGAAAGACAAAAATCATGGGTCAATGCAATAGCCTTTCCTTCTCCTCTTGAGGTTTATAAATTGTGTTCGATAATATGAAACAATTATTTCATTGCTTTATGTGATTCTAAATGTATGTAGAGGAAATATTTAAGACATTACATTATAAATGGAGAAGGGTAAAGGGATATAAAAGGAAAAACTTTCCAAACGTCACTTGAACTGGTAAAATGATACTAGTAGACTGCAATGTATATATATACATTGCAATGTATATATGCATTATGTATATATAATGCAATACTTGGAACTTCTAAAAAGCTATATAGTAAGAGATGTTACAGAAAATGGCAGAGGAAGAAGCTCCAGGGCTCAGTAACAGCACTGAAACAACCATTAGGCTGGAAAAATAAATCAGAATCAACTATTTTGGAACTCTGGAACCTGGTAAGACACTTATAATAACCAAGGAGTGCTTGTTGAAGGGAGAGGCTGCTGAACTTTGATAGTGGGGGTAGCATGTAACTGCCACCCCATATTCTTAGCGCTGATACTGCTTTCTGAGAGTGGCTGGCTGATGCCAGAATGGACAGTAGGGATGTTGTCTTCCAAAAATGTCAGGTTACATATTTTGTGATCTGGTGATCTCCTGGGGGACAAGTACAGACACTTGCCTTTGTTTTGGCCCCTCAGGATGAAGTGGCTTCCTTGGCAACATCTACCACACGATTTAAACAGAATTACAAATCTTCTCTTTAAAACAAATTTAGTCATTTCAGGAAATCTCTCTCAGGTCAAAAACTGACTTCAGAGATAACAGAACAGAAATTTCAGTGAACACACACAACAAAGAATGAAGACTTTGCAAAAATAGTTTCAAAAGTCATTATCCAAATGGATGACTACAGCCCTCAACAGGCAAAAGAAAAAAAAAAAAGCAATCCTTGATGAGGGCAAGAATCTTGTTTCCAGTGATACCATGTTATGATATTCAGGATTTCCAGTTATCAACAAGAAATTGAAAAGCATACAAAGAAACAGAAATATACAGTTGGAGCACTATGTATGTACTCTGTGGTCTACTTTGATAGAGTAGGTTTTTGAATGTAACAAGATAAGTCAACTTGAGTTGTAATATATTTTGGGAAATCAGCTCAATATAAATTGTGACTGTAAAAATTATAATGTAAATGCTTTTTAGTTTTCCCCCAATAAAAAAAAAAAAAAAAAAAGAAATACAAACATTATCT
>CAUYRT010089665.1:0-24847 GCA_963574885.1 Lepilemur ruficaudatus
TTTTTTTTTGAGACAGAGTCTCACTCTGTTGCCCGGGCTAGAGTGCCGTGGCGTCAGCCTAGCTCACAGCAACCTCAAACTCCTGGGCTCAAGCGATCCTCCTGCCTCAGCCTCCCAGGTAGCTGGGACTACAGGCATGTGACACCATGCCTGGCTAATTTTTTCTATTTTTAGTAGAGACTGGGTCTCGCTGTTGCTCAGGCTGGTCTCAAACTCCTGAGCTCAAGCAATCCTCCTGCCTTGGCCTCCCAGAGTGCTAAGATTACAGGTGTGAGCCACCGCGCCCGGCCATGAATGTATATTTTTAATTCTTTTGGGTATATACCTAGGAGTGGAATTGCTGGGTCATAGGATAACTTTCTTTAACCTTTTGAGGAGCTGCCAAACTGTTTTCCACGGTAGCTGCACCGTTTTACATTCCCAGTAGCAATATGTGAGATTTCCAGTTTCTCTGCATCCTTGCCAACATTTGTTAGTGTCTTTCTGATTATAGTCATCCTAGTGGGTTTGAATTGATTCCCATTGTGGTTTGCAGTTGATTTTTGTATATTGACTTTGTATCCTGCAACCCTGATAAATGTGCTTGTTAATTCTAGTAGATTTTTTGTTTTGGTTATTCTTTTTTTTGGTAAATTCCCTAAGATTTTCTGTATATAAGATTGTGTTGTCTGAAAGTGAAGACAGCTTTTACTTTTTTCTTTCCAGTCTTTATGCCTTTAATTTCTTTTTGTTGCCTGATTTCACTGGCTAGAACCTCTAGTAAATGTTGACTAGAAGTGTTGAGAGTGGGCATTTTGGTCTTGGTCCTGATCTTGGGGAAAATGCATTCGTACTTTTACCAGTAAGTATGATGTTATTTATAGGTATTTCACGGATACCTTTTATCAGATTGAGGAAGTTTGCTTCTGTTCTTCGTTTGTTAAGAGTTTTTTCTTTAGTAAAGTATATTGGATTTTGTCAAATGCAATTTTTTCTGCACCTATTGAAATAATGTTTTTTTGGGTAAAAGTTTATTAATATGGTCAATTACATTTTTTTTTTTTTCTTTTTGAGAGAGAGAGACAGGGTCTCACTCTGTCACTCAGGCTGGAGTGCAGTGGCTTGCTCATAGCTCACTGCAGCCTCAAACTCCTGGGCTCAAGCAATTCTCCGGCCTCAGCCTCTCAAGCAGCTAGGACTGCAGACATGCGCTACCACGCCCAGGCTGGTAGAGATGGGGTCTCACTGTTGCCCAGGCTGTTCTGAAACCCCTGGACTCAAGTGATTCTCCCACCTTGGCCTCCCACAGTGCTGAGATTACAGGCGTGAACCACTGCGCTCGGTCTTAATTGGTTTTCAAATGTGAAATTAGCTTTGCCACTTCATCATGCTATGTTGTTCTTTTCATATATTGTTAGATTTGATTTGCTAGATTTTATTTAAGATGTTTGCATCTATGTTCCTGAGGAATATAAGTATATAGTTTTCTTCTAACGTCTCTGTCTGCTTTTGGTATCAGGATAATGCTAGTTTCATACAATGAATTGGGATGTATTCCCTTCTTTACAATTTTCTAAAAAAACTTGTCTAGAATTGGTATTATTTATTCCTAAAATGTTAGGTAGAATTCATCAGTGAAGCCACCCGGCCTTGGAGTTTTCTTTGTAGGAAGGTTTTTAACTATAGATTCAATTTCTTTAATAGATACAGGACTATTCAGGTTACCTGTTTTTTCTTTAATTTAAAGAAATTTCAATTTAATTTCAATTTAATTTCATTTAATGCTATAAATTAACCCTTGCGTAGTGTTTTAGTGGCATCCTACAGATTTTGACACACTATGTTTTCATTTTCATATAGTTCAAAATACTGTCTACCTCCATACTTTGAGCACTGGGTTCTTTAGAATTGTGTTACTTAATTTCCAAATATTTTGAGATTGTCCAAAGATTCTGTTATTGATTTCTAATTTAATCCCATTTTAGTCACAGAACATGCTCTGTATGACTTGAATCTTTTTAAATTTATTGAGACTTGTTTCATGGCCCAGAGTGTAGTTGATTATCATTAAATGTTTTGTGTGTACTTGGAAAGGGTGAATATTCTGCTGTTGGTGGATGACAGTGTTCAGTAAATGTCCAGTAGGTCAATTTGTTTGGTAGCGTTTTTCAGTCTTATGTGTGCTTACTTATTTTGTCTACTTGGCCTATCAATTATTGTGAGAGGGCCACTGAGTCCCCTGACTGTATTTTTGGATTTGCCCGTTCCTTTTAGTTCTGTCAGTTTTTGCTTTGTGTATTTTGAAACCTTATGAGTAGGTACGTAAATGCTCAAGATTTTTATGTCTTCTTGATGAATTCACCTCTTTTTCATTATGAAATTGCTCTCTTTATCCCTGATAATATTCTTCGTTCTGCAACCTGCTTTGGGGACAGAAAAGGTATTTGAAAATAAATAATGGCTGAAATTTTCCCAAGTTTGATGAAAACTGCAAACTACAAGAAGCTTAGTGAAATATAAGGACAAGAAGCATGAAGAAAAATACACCAAGACACATCGTAATCAAATTACACAAAACCTGTGATAAAGAAAAAAATCAGGCCAAACGCAATGGCTAACACCTATGATCCTAGCACTATGAGAGGGCAAGGTGGCATGATTGCCTGAGGCCAGGAGTTGGAGACCAGCCTGGGCAACAGTAAGACCTGTGTCTACAAAAAATTTTAAAAAACTAGCCGGGCATGGTGGCATGCACCTGTACTCCCAGCTACTGGGAAGGCTGAGGCAGGAGGATCACTTGAGCCCAGGAGTTTGAGGTTGCTGTGATCTAGGCTGATGCCACTGCACTCTAGCCCTGGCAACAGAGTAAGACCTTGTCTCAAAAAAAAAAAAAAAAAATCTTAAAAAACAAGCAGAGAAAGAAAGACATGTTTACGCATAGAAGACCAATGATAAGGATGAAAGCAGATTTCTGGTTAGAAATAATGCAAGTGAGAAGCGAGTAACACAATATCTTTAAAGTATAGAAAGAAGAAACCATCAATCCACAATCCTATATCCAGCGAAAATATCTTTCAAAAACAAAGGTTAAATAAATGCTTTTTTAGACTATAAAAACAGAAAGAATTTGTCACACTAGACCTGTGCTATAAGAAATATTGTAAGTGTTTCAGGCAGAAGGAAAATGGCATTAGATGGAAATATGGGTCTATATAAAGGAAGGAAAAGATAGTAAACTTGAAAACAAACCAATAGAAACAATGTGGACAGAAAATAGAAAATGAAAACAAGCACTTTGGGAGACTGAGGCAGGAGGATTGCTTGAAGCCAGGAGTTCGAGACCATCCTGGGCAATATAGTGAGACCTTATCTTAGCGAAAAATAAAAAAATTAGCTAAGTGTGGTGACTTGCCCCTGTATGTAGTCCCAGCTACTTGGGAGGCTAAGGTGGGAGGATTCCTTGAGTCCAGGAGTCTGAGGGTACAGTGAGCTATGATCATGCCACCGCACTGCAGCACTCCAGCCTGGGCAACAGAGCAAAAGAAAAACACCCTGTCTATAATTAAAAAAATAAAATAAAATGAAAAACAAAATTTAACAGAGCATGAGTGAGCCGTGGGACAATTTCAGGCAGCCTGATGTGCGTGACATTGAGCAAGTTACTTAACCTCTCGAAGCTTCTGTTTCCCTAAATAAACTATAGCAATGCAAATAGTGCCTGTCTCTTAGGACTGGCGTAAAAATGAAATAAAAATGCACGTAAAGTACTTGGCCTAACACATAGCAAATGATTAGTAAATGGTAGTTATTACCCTTATGAAGCTTATCTTTTATTTAAGAATTCAGTGTGTCGGTTCTGAAATTCAGTCTATGAGTTCATGGTATTTTCAGCTTTTCATGGTATTTTCAGCTCTTTGGATGCAGTAAGTTATATTCCTGATGGTAGAGTTTGATACATTTAGTCAGTTTCAAAAAAAAAAAAAAAAAATTGAGACTTTTTTATTTCCATGTGTAAAAAATAGCTTCTGTTATGATTAATTTATTTTCACAAAAAGGTCTGAAGAGGCTGGTGTGATTAATCTGTCTTCACAAAGAAGTGAAGAGAGTTGAGGTTACCAGGACAGGGCAGCAGGAGTCGAGGAACCGTTTTCGCCTGTGCGGTCGCGTCCTAGGCGGTCCTCTCACGCGGCGCCGTGTCCTGGCCACCTGCTCCAGCCCCTGTTTACTCCATGCCCACCCTGCTTCCTTCTGATTCTTTGTTTGCGGCATAGCCAGAGTGACCAGGGTGTCACTCCTCTGACCGAAAAGCCGTTCTGTGGTTTCACTTTGCTTTTACGGTCAGGTCTAAAACCTGTAGTGAGGCCTTCGTGACCCTGTGTGGTTAAGACCCTGCTAATTTCTCTGGCTCTGCCTGCATCCACTTTCCTTTTCCCTCTGCTTTTTCCATTCTGGTCTCATTTCCCCAGAATTTCCCTTCTCCCTCTTGTTGTCCACTCTGTTCTTCTTTGATTCTATTTGCGTTTCAGATCTAACCCACACTTCCTTTTGGACGGCCTTCCCTGGTCTCCGCTCCTCCTTCCTCCCACCGTAATTCCTCTTCTTAGTTTGTGTCCTTTACTCCTGCGGTCCCCAGTCCCCGGGCTGTTAGGAACCAGGCCCCACAGCAGGAGGTGAGCGCTGGGTGAGCGAGGCTTCGTCTGTATGTGCCGTGGCTCCCGTCACTGGCGTCAGCCTGAGCTCCGCCTCCTGACAGATCGGTGGCGGCAGCAGATTCTGCACTGTGGACAGTTGTGTGATTATTTTACTACGCATTACAATGTAATAGTAATGGAAATAAAATACACAGTAAATGTAATGCGCTCGAATCATCCTGAAACCACCCCCACCCGCAGTCCATGGAAACATTGTCTTCCGTGAAACTGGTCCCTGGTGCCAACAAGGGGTTGGGGACCACTGCTCCACTCCCACCCAAAACTCTGTGTTTCTCATTCTCGGTACTCATCATGCTTGTAATTATTCCACCAATGTTTCCTCCCAAGACTATACACAGTGTAAGACTGAGGATGTTTGTTTTGTCGCTGTCTCTGGTACCTACCAAAGTGCCAACCTCAGGTGCATAGTAAATATTTGTTGAATAAATGAATTTAGGTATTTAGAAAGTTTAAACTGTATCTGCAATTACAGTTTAAATACAGTCATTGTATTTCACCTTTTTGTTAACGCCCCTTTTTCTTACAGCTGTTACATTAAAACAACTTTTGAAAAAATAATGTAGCCCTCTTATTTTAGGGCTAAGAGGAAAAAAGCTGTGATTTACTAGTACTGTCTGCCAGGCATCCTGTTGGTCACTTGAAGTAGATTGTTTCATTTGGTTCTTACTGTCCCTGTAGAGTTGTGATTCTTATCCCCATTTTACCACAGTCTCTGGACAGGTAACCGTCCCAGGTCGAGTGGCCAACCTGTGGCCATGTGGATTCAGCGTGAGGTTTTTCTGCTCAGAGCCTGCATTCTTTTGCTGCGCTCACACTGCCTTCCCCAGCTTGACGTCCACAATAAGTAGTTAGTGTGTACGCTACAAGAAATTTCTCATGGTGAGCTATGCTGTAATATTTTTACGCTTAAGGCTTGGGACTTTTATTTTTTTTTTTTATTTTTCATTTTTATTTTTATTTGTTTATTTTTTTTTTATTTCCCTGGATTTTTGTCCTAGAGTGGCTTGATGCACTGTGAACTCTTTGAGGTCAAAGATTAATTAATTTTATCTCTCCAGAATCTAAAGTTCAAATACTTTTTCATTAAGTTAGGCTGTTTATCAAATAGAGTGCTTTAGTTACAAGATTAAGAAACAAGTCCTCAAAACAAAAATGAAATATTGTTGACTAGAAGTCATGTTCAGATTAGATATAATTTTTACTGTTGTTATCCTAAGCTCTTGAAAGATACATCAAGTGGAACTTAAGCCAAATATAATCTCTTAACGTCTGTGAATTTCCGTTTTATCACTGAAGAGGGTAATGTCTCCCTCACATTTTTCCTGTAAAATCTCTGGCACATAGCCTGGCTTAGGATAGATTTGTGGGGAAAGGAAGTTCAAGAATTTGAGTGCTAAATGAGACCCCAGCTGATTCTTACACACACTGAAGTGTGAAGGGCGCTGGACCATTCCATTCAGCATGGGTCCCCTCCTGGGTGGCCCGTAAGTGTAGTCGAGGTGACCAATTTTTAAACCACCACATCTGAAGAATACGAGGAGGCAGAGAGGTTACTGCTAGAAAATGATTGGGAAGGAACTCAGAATTCGGGATTTGTTAAAATCAATTTTTCTGTCACTTGAACAAGTACATATGAGGAAAGGGGAACTCCGGGGTTCCTTGAAGCAACTAGTGACATGCACTCTGAGGCTGGTTTCTAAAATCTAGAGCCATCCTGGAGCGACTAGGTTGGCAGTAAACCAGAGGGGACAGTACTAGCTAGCAGTCTCAACAGTGGATTCAAGGAGGCCCTTTCACCTCTGAGTTCACCACTGAAAATAAAACAGGCTGGGGGACTGAGGGATGCACTGTGATTGTCCCTGCTGCTCCTGAGGGGTGGCCTCCAGGGACAAGATGTGGTCAGAAAGGGATGCATAATAAAAGGAAGGGAGAGTTCCCTGGCACTCTGTTCCTTTTTGTGTAACAGCTAAAGAGGATTTGTGTGAGGACCAACCTGTGTCAATGCAGCACCAGGAATCCAAATCTTTGATACCTAAGATTGTTTCAGAAATGTTAAATATACACATGTGGGAGTCCCTGCACTGTGCTGATTCAATGTTCACTTTGTTGTAAATATTCTTTCAGAACAGAGCTATGACCTTGACTATTTTTCTCTAAATATATTTTAGATTATAGAAAAGTACATGTGATAATATATCATTCTTTTACAAAACCCACATGCTTGTTTCCTTGGTCCTCCAGGAGAATGTCCAAGAAATGTTTGTTTGAAAATCCTATCAGAGTACTCTTAGCCAGCACCTCTTTGTTTTCTGTTATTTTTCAGATGACATAATGGCAGAATTCAGTGAGCTTTGGTTGAATTGGAGATTAAACAACTGAAATTAAGATTTTATGTTTCCTCTATTTGAAAAGGGAAAACTGAATCTGTATTACCAGGTGGAATACACAATATTTTAAGGAAGAAACAGAATGATCACCCAATATGATAATCTTAGAACAAGAAGAAGTGAACAGAGTGGTTCTCAAAGAGAAAGGAGTTTGTTCTTTAAATCAAGAAGTAAAGAAAAGTTAGTATCTTCGGACATGGGATCATGTTTCATCCCATTGAAAGGGAAGCTGAATAACAGAGATTCAAGATTCTCAGCTACATCTAAGTCGACTCAGATGTCCCCATCACAATCTGTTTTAGTTGCCTGTGACTATAATATTAAACCAACAAAATCTTAGTGATATAGGAAACCAAAGACATTCATTATCTCTCATAAGTCTGTGCATCTGTTGGACTCAACTGGGAAATTCTTTTGAACAGGCAAATGACAAGACCAAGGCTACATTTTAGGATTTTCTGAGGACTAAAGTAGCACAGCTAAGAGGTAATAAAGGACTGAATAATCTTTTTCCTCCTTAGTCTTTCAAAGTGAGAAGTTTGCTTTTAGATGTTCAAGTAGTCTGTGGTAGAGACCAGTGTTCCCAGGGTATACATTGCTGATGTCATCAGCTATTTTAGACTACTTGATGTGAACATTTACTCCCACCAGAGTGTTTTAGTCATGCTATGTAGGCCCCTGAATGTCATAAAGTAAAAATGAAAGGGACGCTAATCACTAAAAGTAAATACTCCTCTCATGTTAATTGAGAAGTCACATGTTCCTCTCTCTTTAGTATTTCTGTCAACTAACTTAAATGTTGATACTTCTTGCACCTTCCACTCATATCTAAAGAATTCTGCCAAGCTATTTTTCGAAAGTTATTTCTAAATACAATAAATTTTTATTCAATATCCCACAATGTCTGTATCTCAACATTTTCCTCATTAGGCTCTGTATCCTCTAAAATTGTGGCCCCCAATCCCCAGGTTGCAGACCAGTACCGGGCTGTGGCCTGTTAGGAACTGGGCCACACAGCAGGAGGTGAGCGGGGGTGAGCGAATGAAGCTTCATCTGTATTTATAGCCGCTCCCCATAGTTCTCCATCCTCCCCCCAACCCCGGTCCCTGGAAAAATTGTCTTTCATGAAACGGGTCCCTGGTGCCAAAAAGGTTGGGGACCACTGCCCTAAAATATACACAGTGACATTGGAAATGTTTCTAAACTTTGGTGACACATTGTGTCTTTTTTCTCTTAGACTATGTCTTCTGGAAGTTTCTTGGAATCCACAGAATGTGAATTCCTTGTAAATGATGGTGCCTTAGAGAAGTTGCCATTACTCTTGCCTGACTCCTCAGAGAATGTGTAATCAGTAACTTTTTAAAGATTTATTGGCTTGGAAGAGAACTTTTCTAATGCTATTGAGGCCATGTCCCAGGAGAACATGAGATAAAGAGAGAGCGTTCTTTACTGTTGTGCAGGAATAAAACTCTTTATCTAGCTGGAAGCAGAACATGTTTTATAAAACAGGTCATTTATAGATTTGGCCCATATCAGAACTATGATAGC
Organism: Lepilemur ruficaudatus; assembly: GCA_963574885.1. NCBI lineage: Eukaryota > Metazoa > Chordata > Mammalia > Primates > Lepilemuridae > Lepilemur > Lepilemur ruficaudatus. The sequence goes on from CAUYRT010089665.1 coordinate 8,627, forward strand.
TTCAACCTTTGATTACTGCTGAGGGTCTTGCTACCCCTGTGTCAATCCCATTTCATTCCATAATTTCTTAATGTTGGTCTATAAATGCTTCTGGTTTGGAGCATTTTAAAAAGAGATAAATATTACTAAAACTTCCACCTGATCACACTAAAAGACTTCCCAGAGCACTGGTCTGGAGAATAGGTAGAGAGAAAAACTTTTTTTGAAAATTTTGTGTTTGTGCTCAAAATGTAAGCCCTCACAACTTCTAGGACTCACATCCCTGCACGTTGCCAAGAAAAAAAATTTCAGGTAACTCATATCCCTGACATCTTTTTCATAAGAATGTGGGCAGAAGGATGTTAACCTGTAACTAAAGAAAGTGTTTGATGTCTATCATTTAGGAGAAATTTTTGATTTTACATAAACATATAAGAAAAATCAATCCCAAAATTTTATGAAAAAGAACTTCAAAAAAATAAAGCCCCATGCCTAGATCTTCTTTTACAAACTTCTGTACATAATAACTAAATCAATATGATAGTGATTATTTATACCAGCTTACAAAATTAAGGTGAAAGGTTGAACAAAAATTTAAAGCCACTGTTTTCTACAGAAGACATTGCAACTTACAATATTGAAAATCAACATTGGTAAGTAATGTTATAGATTTGTTTTTCTTATAATGCTCAAGCTAACAGCAGCAGCAACATAAATTCAAAGATAATGACTTTAAAGTGATTATGACAACTCCCTATAAAATATGTGCATTTTTTGCATATTTAAATAATTTTAAGTAATATATTTAACTGAGATATACATAATCAAAATTTCCCTTACTGAGTCTATTGCACTATATGTTGGGTTTGGGATGAGAAACTAATACATTTATTAAGTGCTAACTTTGTGTTGTATGCTAGCCAGAAACTATCATAGATCATTTCTGCCCCAAAATAACAAGCTTACGAAATGCGTTTAACTTTACCTGGTTCTATTACAGTCACATAGTAAGAGAGTGACTTAGAAGCGGGCAAAAGTTTGTGTTTGATGCCCAAAACTCAGAGTATACTGTATAACCAAGAAGAGGTAAATTACTAGTCCTAACTGATAACAATATGTCTCTTGACCTTGCAGGTTACTGACCCAATGAATATCTCTGAGCCAGATCCCAGCTTTGCTTTTGTAAGTGAATTTGTACTCCAAGGTTTCTCTTGTGAGTGGAAGATTCAGATCCTCCTCTTCTCAGTGTTCACTACAACATATGCTCTGACTGTAGCAGGGAATGGAGCCATTGTTTGTGCACTATGGTGTGACCAGCGACTTCACACTCCCATGTACATGTTCCTGGGGAATTTCTCCTTTCTAGAGATATGGTATGTCTCCTCTACAGTTCCCAAGATGTTGGTCAACTTCCTGTCAGAGAAAAAAACCATCTCCTTTGCAGGATGTTTCCTCCAGTTCTATTTCTTTTTCTCTTTGGGGACATCTGAATGCTTGCTTTTGGCTGCCATGGCCTTTGATCGGTACCTTGCCATCTGCCGTCCCTTGCACTACCCTAATATCATGACCAGGCATCTCTGCACCAAACTGGTCATTACCTGCTGGGTTTGTGGATTTCTGTGGTTCCTGATCCCCATTGTTCTCATCTCTCAGATGCCCTTCTGTGGTCCAAACATTATCGACCATGTTGTGTGTGACCCAGGGCCACTGTTTGCATTGGCATGTGCCTCTGCCCCCAAAACCCAACTATTTTGCTACACTCTAAGCTCATTAGTTATTTTTGGTAACTTCCTCTTTATTCTTGGGTCCTATATCCGTGTCCTAATAGCTGTGTTGCGTATGCCTTCAGGCACTGGGAGACATAAAGCCTTCTCCACCTGTGGGTCTCATTTGGCTGTGGTATCACTGTTTTATGGCTCTCTGATGGTCATGTATGTGAGCCCAGGACTCAGTCATTCTGCTGGGATACAGAAAATTGCAACTTTGTTCTATGCAATGGTGACCCCACTCTTCAATCCCCTCATCTACAGTCTCCGGAATAAGGAAATAAAAGCAGCCCTGAGGAAAGTTTGGGGAGTTCCGTCATAATCTAAGGCATCTCAGATGATTCCTCCATGATAAGGTCAGTATAATATAACAAAAAACAATCAGTTATACATTTATCAAAATCTACAAATTTGGGTCTGGTGATATTGACTATATCGGCCTGTGAAATGAAGCTTATTGGGCTCCTTAAAATTAAAATTGCCCAATTATATACATAAATAGAAGTGTTTGGTTTCTCTTTGGCACTTAGACTGTGTATTAACTAAGGAATGTACACATTTGGGTTTTTCTGGATAGTTTTCATATGATTTATCTGTGATAAAAATTCCTATATTGTATTTGGTCATTTAAATTTCTAGTTCTGGGATCAATAAAATTATAACTATGTCATTTTATTCATTGATTTGGCTGTAAATAAAAGAAGGAAAACATATATTTTCTGACTGTGGTTCTTATTATATTTGGTTTTATTATTTTTGTCGATATGGTCATTACTGACAAACTCTTAGAAGCAATTTACCAAAATTTCTATGGAGCAATAAAATATTCTAGCCTAATGATATCTAATCATTTATTATTTTCTTTAAACATCACCTCTTTCAAAGCCCCAAAAGACAAATTCTAATTCCTTGTATAGCAATATCAGTCAAAATATTCAGAAACGCAGTGTTTTGGATACCTAATATTTTTACCTAAATGAGGTATAACCAAAAACTTGATGGGTCAGTTAATTGGGTTTTAGATGACGGACTATCTCCTCCTAAAAATTGGAGAGAGAAATGGTGTATTTGGGGATAAATTGCTTAAGTTAAAAAAAAATAGCATTTCATTGTTATTTGTTGCTGAAACAGTGTGAAAATAACATTAAGGAAAAATTTTAAAGGAAAAAAGCATCCAGAATTAAATCACTCTAATGCAACTATTTTTGTTTAAATGTCTGTTTTATGTAATATTATGTTGAACTTGTTCCCATGTTAGCAAGTTTTTATAATTATTTGCAAGTTTTTATAATTATATAATTATAGGAACTGTAATATTTTATTAAATTAATATGGTATAAATTAAGAATTTTTATGTGATGAGATGAACATTTTCCTAGAAGTAGGGTCTTCCTTCCAAGTAGCTAGGAGCTGACTTGTAAAGGATGTAAGAAAGGGAATTTTCATAAGGGGGATTGGGAGAAAAATGAATGCCACCACTACACACAAATGAGCTCTTAAAGGATTAGCACTCGATCTTTCAGGAGAAAAGTTACTGAACACTACAACACCCTCCTTCCACACACCACTGATCCTATTGTTGGACATTATAGCTATTTTCATTCTTTTGTTATAAAATTAGGTTTCACTAAAATCTTCATAAAGATTTTCCATGACAATATTTTACAAACCTAAATTAGGAATCATCATCTAATCAAAAACAGAACTGTCTCCAAAAATCCAGGATATAAGAATACTGTGCATGCAGCAATTTTCCTTTCAGGGTTTTTGTCTTAGAACAATTTCTTGGGAAAGAGATAGTTATTCAGTTCAAAAGGTAGAAACATATTTATCAGTTTGGGCATGGACATTCCGGATTGAACAACTATTTGCTCCTCTGATGTGATAAGTTGTCAAGCTCCTCAGTCAGTCTTACTTATGGGAACTCTGCCATATCTCTCATTTGTATAGCCCATTAAGGATGTTTCCTATATTCCATACCCCTTTCCTGGGTATGTGACTTTTAAAATACTTAGAATCTGATCAGCAAAGGGCTCAAGCAGAACAAGTAGTCAAGGCAGGCAGTATGTCCACCATAATTTCAGAAATCTCTACTTTGGGTTACTAAGTTAATACACTTGCACAGCCAGTAGGTTTTCAGTGGTCACTTCTTACACCCCCAGATACCGTGATTGATTCACAATCTTTTCTATAGTACTAAATTATTTGACCAAACACTACACAAATACAATATTTTTCCAAGACCAAACTACACCCGAGGAGAGAGAGAAAGAGAGGAAGAGAGAAAGAATATTAGGCAAAACAGTAAAAATACAATGTTCTTTTTTTCTTTAGTATTTAGACTTTCGAGAGAACACAGTAGACTGATATTTAAAAATAATTGTGCTGGTTAGTGGTTTCCTCAGGGGAAATGAAAATAGAAAATCATGGTCTTTATTAGCTACCATTAAACATTTGTTAAGTTGACCAAACTTTTCATCTTCCCTCAATCACAACTAATTCCCTCACAAAGCAAAATTTATTTGAACAACCAGACATGTGCATTCAAGGTTACTGAAAAATTAGAGCATAAGGCACATGGGCAAACAATATTACAAGAAAAGAATAACAATTAACATTTTGAGCCACTTTTTCATGCCAGGCAATGTTCTAAGTTTTTTCTATGTTTCATTTTATTTCCTACTTATAACAACCCAAGGAGGTTAGGTCAGTAAATTGTATCTCCAGTTTATTAAGGCTGAAACAGGCACAAAGAGTAATTTAGTTAGCTGGAGATGATATCTGATCCCAGGTAGGCTAACCATAGAGCCCACACTTCTTACTACCAGAGAAGAAAAGAGCCAACAATCTAGAATGAAGTAGATTGGTTCAAATCTACGTACTATCATTAATTGTGGTGAGCTTGCATAAATTATTTGACCATTCTGCCTTGATTACTTAATCTACAAAATAGAGCTAATGATAATATTTTTGCCAGACAGTAGCTGTAATGAATAAATGAGGTAAATCAGAATAGGATCTTATACATGATATCAATGCAATCAGTTTCAGTTAACATTACTAATGCCTTTCGTTTGTAAAGCTCTTTATCATTTACAAAACATTTTTACACAGTTGCTCAGTTCATCCTCACAAATTCTGTTGCACAGTTAGGGCAGATATTTCCATAGTCATTTCATAGATGAGACCCAAAGAAACCAAAAATATTGTCCAAGGTCACACATAGTAAGTGAAGGAACTGACTTTAAGTAAGTCAGAATTCTGCTCTGCTATGAATCCTCTCCTGGGAACCATGGCCAGGTGCTATGTAGCTAGTTTCAGGACATGGCCATGCAGGCCAAAGAGCTGGATTTACCCCAGAAATGAGTATTGTAGAGGAGAAATGAGTGTAGGAGAAACACTTAAGGATTTTTCAGTGGTTTTAAGACAATAACTACACAAATTATGTAAATATTTATGTAGAAAGCATTTAGTATGTAAAAATTTTATGTTATTGAGCACAAACAGTAGGCAGACCATAAAACAATATGATTATATAATCTTACATAAAGAGTCATAGAATTCTTTAAATTTAAATTATTTAATTTAAATTCTTTGTTTCCCCCATTATGCTAATATCTATTTATTTCCTAATTTTTCCATGTAAACATGTATACTTCATCTTAAGCATGTAGCTAATAAGCTCTGTCACTCATGTATTAGGTATAAAATAAGAACGAATGTAGTGATGAAAGTTTAAAAGTAGCCTCTTTTCTCAAAAGTCTTCCTTTCAGAGATTAATATCCTCTTAAGCAAATCTTTATACCCAAATGAACAGCAAAAGAGACAGATTTAGTGAAGAGAAGAGTTTCGAAAGGCAAAAATGTTAATAAACAAAATTGAGGCACTACAAAGCCTAAGATTTTAGTCAAAACTCATGAATATGTATGGAAAAAGTAAATTTAAATTTATTTCCCCAATCCTCAACAGAACAAAAGTCCCTCACATAATCCTTGAAAGGTGAATTTTGGGGACAAGACATGAGAGAACTATTTTAATAGTGTCAAAGTCAAACTTCTGCAATTGTTATTGCAACAGAGGCAGAAAAAAACACTCAGGATTTCCGTCAAGTTAAGCAAGATATGAATTAGAGAGTGGCGACCCTTCTCTCTCCGGAAAATTACCAAAACCTAGTCCTCGCTCTGATCTCTTGACTTCCTTCCCAAAAGTTTCCTAATAGGCCATCTCCTCTGGAAAAGAAGATCCTACCATTCAGATAGAAATCTACCTTCTACTCTGCACGCCAAGCCTCAGTGGGAAGGTGGAGCCCCCTTCGGTAAGACTGTGCATCCCTCTTCAATTTTCTGGCTATAAAGGGAAGGAAGGGAAAGGGTGGAAATGGCAGAGAGGTTTTGAGGATGTCTTATTTTGAGGAAGAAAACTCTCCTGGAAAATGGAGAAGGAACTTGTTCTTTCAGACATTAGGAGGATATGAAACAAAGTCACTGAGAACTGAAATCCCCAAACTAGACTAGAAAAGAGGAAATCATGAAACAGAAAAAGGTTTGGGGAGGGAAAAGGGAGAGAAAATGGTGCAGTTGGGGGAGAAGTTAAGAAGTTAATAAAGCACTCTCCTTCCCCTGCTAGTTAATAACAAAGGTGTCACACATGTGTTGACAGAGGGCAGAGGCCACTGTGGAGGAAAGAATCACAGGCGGGAAGGCTTTACTCTTGCTTCAGGATAAGGTGAGAGAATCCTTCCGCAGAAATTTCAACCTGTCTCCACTGACTTATATTTTCTCTGCTCAAAGGTAATCAAATGGCTGCCCTAGGGCCAGGTAAATTTGGTGGACAAGGTGGAAGAGCAAGTAGTGGAAACTGACAGGGAAGAAAACAAAAATGAAGAATCTCCCCTACATAGAGACCCGACAGCCCTCCCTAGGAGAAGCCAGAGGCCTGGAGCTGGACAGGGACTAGGTAGTGTTTAAGAAGAATATCTGGGTTAAGGCTAGCCACAGTGTAATTGGCCAAATGAAAAACTCTCATCTGTGGTCCATCTAAATATGCCTCTGGATAATATTATCAAATTTGATCTCTTGAAAACAAAGGCTCTCTCCATAGCTCAGAATTCTATATTCCTAGGATCTCTGCCCCACATCCATTGTATCTCCTCAGTCTGAGATCTATTCCAGCCCCTAGAATCTCCTTAGACACTAGCATAGGGAGGAAAGCCCAAGAACAACAGGGCATGCTATTTGACACAGACAGGTCTCAAGAAACAGACTTTGAAAAATGTGAAGGAATAGCCACGGAAATGGAATGACGGAGCACCAAGCATGTTGATGTCCACAATGAGGTTGATGGTTTTGAAGGTTGAGCCATCTAGGTGATTAACTCCCAGGCCCCTCGGGAACTTTCCACTGAAGTCTGGGGCTTATACACCTATAATTCTCCAGCAGCTGAAGGAAAGGCAGCTTCTGCACTTTCAGAGCCAGCTTCAGGTGATCACTCAGGCATCTTATCATCATAGCAACCCAGGGGATAGACAGAGAAGTCCATGTCTTTTACCACTAACTCCTCCTTTGCCCAAGGGCATGAGCCACTGTGTAAGTTCAAACCCTCCCAGGAGGGCAACACCCTTCACTTGTGGTTGCTTGGCATCTTGCATTCCCAGACCACCAGTCCGATCTGATTCTTGCCATCTTTACATGGACCTGGAGGGGGCACATAGGATTACTGCTCATTGTTTCATGGGCAGTTGGAGGCCTCAACATGAGAGAGGAATAAGTAAACAGTGAGAAAAGGGTCAAAGTGCCCTCCTCCCTCCAGCACTGAAGACAAAAGTGTCAAGATTTCGTGTTTCTTTTAACTGCTTTTTCAACCTCATCCTTCCCCTTGCTTACTTTCTCTACTTTCCTGATGCTTTACCAGAACTGACTTATGAGGCTTTCTATTTTCCATAAACTCAACAGTATCATTCATTTGAAATGTTTCCTTAGTCCTGCCTGAGAACTGCCATAGTGGAAACAGCAACCTATAGTCCCAGCACTGCCACTTTCTACTTCCTTGACCTCAGGCAAGTAACTTAGCTTCTTTGACATTCAACTGCCCTGTGAGTAAAATAAAGTGAATAAATCTGGCCCATGTATGTCTCGTGGTTAGAAATCTAAAAACAGGGCGTGTTTAGGTCTTTTTGTGCTTATATAGTCACCTTTTCCATCTCATCCAATTCCCTCTATAATGAGTCAAGGAAAGTTGCTGCTGAGTCTTGGAAGTAGCTCATTCATAACTTAGGTCTCTCCTCCAAAAAACGTAAGAACCCAAGCTAATCATCCCCAGCAAGAAGACAGGGAAGAGTCACCACTTTCTCTGCTGGGATTGCTGGTATCTATCATAAGTTGCAAGTATCTGGCTCCTCTTTCTCTTCCCTCTGTATCTGCAGGGAGGCGCAACTGAGTGCACAACTTGAGGCCCCAGCTTGGCCAAATGCCCCCCTCATATATTGAAATCACAGAGCTGTTTCTCCAATATGTCCCAGAACTCCCAAGGATGTTAAGTGTATCATAAAGGCCTAGGCTGGGATTGTCCACTACTGTAAGATTTGACACCCTATTCTTTCTCCTCTTTTTCTAGAAGCAATGCCAAGGATGGGAAGATCTTTGCTCTCCTCCACTCTCCTTCTTCTCTTACTGGTGTCTTTTATGAGCCTTGACTGGATGAGCTGGGCATGGACTGCTCCTGATTGCACCATAGCAGACAGCTCCCTGTTGCCTAACCTCTCCTACTACATCCCATTCTGTTCTTTGGCCCCAGGACTGCATACCTTTGCATCATGCTCCAATGTTAAAGACCTGGCTCAGACCTTGACAGCAGTGCCCTGGGATATAGAGGCACTATGCCTCCAGGGCACAGTTCCTATCCTGTCAGCAGATGCCTTTGCTCACTTCCCCTCCCTACGGCTACTGAGGCTGCAGCTGGGCAGCATCAGGGTTACATCTGGGGCATTTCAAGGACTGGAGCAGCTGCAGCACCTTTCCTTTGAGCATCATGCTCCCTGTTGCCTCAGTCTATTCCTCTCTCCAGATGTTCTGGAGCCCCTTAGATTCCTCAAGAGCCTTTCCTTTCAAGGCTACTGCCTGAGTAATAGCCAGAATATCCAGCTGCCCCTGAAACTTAGTCATCTGACTCTTAGGAACAGCTGTTTGATAGAACTGCAGGAACTGCAAGGGCTCTTCCCAAACCTTTTCCCTGATTCCTCTCCTACAGCCAGCCCCAGACCACAGTCACCCCTTCTGGAGATGCTGGATCTGTCTGCCAACCTGCAGCTGAGCCAGGTGGGTGTCAAAGCCTTACATGGCCTCCAGCTCCATTCTTTGAGATTGGATGGCACCCGATTAAGTGCATTAACCCTCCCAGACTCAGGACTGCTCCACCTGGACTCCCTCTCCCTGGTGGGTACAGGTATAGAAAAACTGCCTGGGAATGTGACAGGATACTTTGAGCTTCATGCACTTGACCTTGGGAGAAACCAAATCCAGAACATAGAAGATGAGGATCTCTCAAGCTGCCGCTCCCTGGAACTCCTCAACCTTCATGACAATGGCCTGCAGTTTCTTCCTACCAGGTTCCCGAATGCCCTGCCCCAGCTTCAGAGGCTCAACATGTCCATGAATAAGCTGGGCCCAACCTTGGTGCTCCCAGAAGGTCTGGTCAGCTCAAACCTCAGCGTGCTAGATCTGTCCCACAATGAGCTCAGTGTTCTGCCCTGTGGGGCCTTCTCCTTTCTTCCTCAACTCCAGGAGCTCTGGCTGAGTGGCAACAACATCTCCAACATATCCAGTGAGAGCCTGAAGGGACTGAGGTGGCTGAAGACCCTAGACCTGAGTTGGAACCAAATTAAGGTACTAAATCCAGGCTGGCTCTCCTCTCTTTCTGCCCTCACCTCACTGAACCTCCTGGGCACCCATTTAGAGCGGATTTTAGGCAAGCAGCTCCAGGGTCCTCAGAAGCTGAGCCATCTGCAGCTCGGTTCTCTTAACACGCTGGAGATCTACCCTCCATGGCCTCCAGCTCTGCTCAGCTTGGAGGTATGGGCAGAAGGATACATCCAGTTTAGCGTCCCCAGGGGAGAACCCTTCTTGTTCCTGGAGAACCTTACCTTACAAACTCGTTATATGTTGCTGGTTCCAGACAACATCACAGTCCATTTCCCTTCTCTACGTCACCTCACTCTGCGAGGCTGCAGCCCCTCCATTTTCTCAAGCCATCAATCCCAGAGATTCTTCCCACAGCTTCCAGTCTTGGAGCACTTGCACTTTTGGTCTAATCATGATGGTACAGAAGACATGTGTCTGTCTGGGATACCCAGGCTGCAAGTGCTGGAGCTGGGGGACCTGAACATCCTCCGTGACTCAAGTCCAGTGGAACTGGAAATGCTGCTGAAGGAGCTGCCTCCATTACAGGTGCTGGCATTGAGCAACCTGAACCTCAGGAACCTCTCTGTCTCCAGCTTCGAGAGCTTGGGCCTCCACCGGCTGCTGGTACTCAACTCTGAATGGGCCCTGGGGTTGGACAGCAGCCTCCAGGAGCTAATCCCCCAGATGCCTCAATATGTTTATTTCTCTGATGTCACTTTCATCTGCCAGTGTGAGAGCTCTTGGGTGGCACCTTGGGCAATACGGGCCCCAAACACGTTTGTGTATGGGTTGGAGAAATCCACCTGCATGGCCAATGCCTCTGATTACTTCAAGACTCCACTGCTCTCCTTCCTTTCTGGCCACTGCCCACACGATGCGGGGCTTCAGGCCTTTCTCATCAGTTTCACTCTGGTGCTCCTGCTGACCGTCCTTACACTGTTGGGCTGCCCCAGATGGCTCTGGCTGCATCACCTCCGGGCTCTCTTTCGTACCTGGTGCTGGAAATTGGGTGGGTGGGGCCCCAGAAGCCAATTCCGATATGATGTCTTTCTATCCTATTGTGCGCAGGACCAAGCCTGGGTACTGGAAAAACTGGTCCCTGCCCTGGAGAAGCCTCCTCCTACTGGCGAGGGGTTGAGACTCTGCCTGCCTGAAAGAGACTTCGGAGTTGGGCAAGACAGGATGGATGCGATAGCCGCCAGCATGGAGAGCAGTAGAGCCACTCTCTGTGTGCTCAGCCGCCAGGCCCTGAGCAGTCCCTGGTGCAATCTAGAGTTAAGGCTTGCCACCTACCACTTGGTGGCCAAGCCTGGGACCGCTCGCCTCCTGCTGCTGTTTCTGGAGCCTATTGATTGGCGGCAGCTGCGCAGCTACCACCGCCTTACCCGGTGGCTCCAAAAGGAGGACTGTTTCAATTTGCCCCAAGGGAGGGTTGAGTGGAATGTCTTCTGTGAGCAACTTCGGAGAAGGCTAAGGAAAGCCGGACAAGAAAGAGAGGATTAGGGGCTGTGAGAGACTTAGCCATGCAGAAATATCTCCCAGCAGAGGCCTGGTTGCCAACACACCACTGGTGGGTAGGCTCCCAGGGGGAGTCTGTAGGTAAAGCTTACAGCAAGCCCATTTTCCACATGGAAAATGCTAGATGAAGACACCAAATCTCAATGGGAAAAGTAACTGAAAGCCCTTGGAAGAAAAGTATTCGTTCAAAAAACAGTTCTGATACCTGCTAGTCCTCTCACAAAAGGCACTTCCCAAAAACGAATACACAAAAATGGTTTGTAGAATCCCATGTGAATTTTTCAAAATGAATTCATGCTGCCTCCATTGAAAGCAGTGTATTCACTTGTTTGTAAAAAGCTACTTTATGTCAGAGGAATGGGATAAGAATCAATGAGCTATTTATTAGTGCTCTGAAGCTAAATTAAAAATTCAGAGTTTCCTTAACTGCTAAGGTTCTCACAGTAATAGTATTACACGGGTGAGAATAATAGTTGTGATCTTGGGGAATTCAAGCACATAAAGGTTATGTTACCACCTGGGCACAGCTCCTGTATCACAGTTTGTATCTGATGCCCATTCCTCTGAGTCACAATCCAGTACACTGTGCTCTCTGGTCTTCCAGTTACCTCTAATGACAACTTACCTTGCTACAAAATTAAAATAGGCAAAAATGAAGCAAACATCTTAAAAATGCACACACATATGATCGATTTCCAAGAATTTTTTCACAGATTTCCAGAAACTCTGCATAAAGTTATAAGTGCCCCCAAATAGAAGGATAAACTACGTTGATAAAAATGGGATATCATGCACTCGTTAAGAATCATGTTTCAAAGGATATTTTGTGGTATGGGTAAAAGCTCATGATATAATAGTAAACAAAAGTATTTGCCAAATGCATGTACTATGAATCCAATTTTGAAAATAATTGCATATGTATCTAATGTATGAAATAGGGAGAAAAAGAGAGAAGACTAGAAATGGTCCTAGAAATGGCCCTATGGATTGTGGATGATTTAGTCTTCTTATACTTTCCTGTATTATTCACTTTTTTTCTAAAATAAGCATGCTTTACTATCATAATAATAAAAATGAAATAAATCTTCTTTCAAAAATGAACATCTTAGTGTAAACTAGTTTAATTCTCTACTTTATGCTGATACAATGTGAGCTTGGGAGAAACTATGAGTGCTGAAATCTGGAAAACACAGGAAAAAAAAGTAAAAAAAAAACCCTCAAACTGTATCTATTTCAGAGACGACCTGTTAGACAAACGACTCAAAGATGGTTACCTTATATTGGCCCCAGCTTGTTTAGTTCTTCACAGTAAGCTGAATCCTGCTAGCTCAAAAGCCCACCAGTGCCAAAATTTTTATGTATCTAATTGTTTTATACATAGTCCAAATAAGCAGATTTTTAACCATTTAGAGCCTACCTGCTTTGCATACCGTGCCAACATTTGCTAGCCATACATAAGGTAAACTCTGGGGCTACAAAGACCCCAAGTTGCTGCCGTACTTTGGAGCTCTTTGACTCAGAGTCTTCACTGGGCTTCTGGGCAGCATCACCTAGATAAGCAAGTCTGTCCTTATCCCCTCCTCCCCTTCTGGGTAGAGCACCCTGCTCTAGCCTCTGGAAGGTCTCATGATGTGAGAGACTGCCCCTGCATGCAAACTGCCCCTGCATGCTAAATAGCTCCCCAAAAGTCTTCTGTATGCTACTGCTACCTCAGTGTCATATCTTTTTCCTCAGTTGCCCCCCAAATTCCTTGAATCCCTCTACCATTCTTACAGAAACTTCTTTGGCCAGATTAGGGAGTCACTCAATGTTTGACTCAGAAGGTAGATTTCCACACACATCTTTTCATGAAAAAATAGCAATTTTTTCAATTAATAGAGTCCCGTGGCATAAATTACTGACCTCAGGTCCAGCATTTCTTTTTTTTTCCTCCCCGTTTTTCTGCTGTCAGCTAGTGATCCTTAGAAAATATTATTCATCTTTATCAATGTTAATAAAAAACCTCAAGTTCCCATTAACTTTGATATATTCCATTATACTTCTTTATGTCATTGAGTTTACCTGGATGGTTTTCTTTTTTTTTTTTAGACATATCTTGGATGCATATCATGGAATTTCTGACTGAAAGAAATTGGCATCTGATGTTTGAATCCCCTCTACTACCTTCCCAATTTATATCTGACAAAATCCATGATAGAAAATTGTCTTCCCAAGCAGCTCATCCCGTCATTGAATAGGTTTCTTTGTTAGAAAGTAAGTCTCCATATTGAACTCAAATGTGTCTCCATATAACTTTTACCTATTGTTTCTAATTCTGTACTTTAGAAATTAAATGGGACAAAATTAATTACTGTATTAAATGATCACCTTTCATTTGTCTCAATAAGGTTTTTTGTTCTCCTTTTAAATATCCCAGTTCCTTCCACTGTTACTCATTTTCCATACTTTCAATTCCCCTCTAAGTGTTGCTTTTCTTTAAATTCATTGCAGTTTGACCATGTACTTCCTAAATTTTGAGACACAGACTGTATGTAGGGCTCTATATCTGATCTACATAGAATTGAACAGGGTTATCCCTTCCCTGTTTTAGACTGATGCCTCCATTTATACATTCTAAAATCCCATTATTAGTTGTGGCAATTATAATGTTTACTTAAGCATTTAATTTACTTTTCTCTGGCTGAAGTGAGATTTAAATGACAAATTCACAAAACAAGTGGGGAATCATTTGCAGTTAGGTACTAATACAGCAGTTGTTACTGATCCAAAAATCCCAACATAACCACAGCATACTTGGGGCTGGCATATGTACAGAATTATGGAAAGATGAGAACAGAAGGATAAGGCTTTGAAGTGCTTTGTAAATTCTATGCAATAATTAATCTCTGTCTTTATATCCTTCAGCTTCATAGAATCCCTTGCTCTTATATTTTCATTCCTAAATTCAATATCATCTTTTTTGTGGGAAAACATAGCTGCATTACGATAAAAATATGTGCCTATGCTTCTGGTTATATTTGACATTCTGATCCAAGGCTTAAGGCCAATATTCAGATTAGACCCAGGTCTCATCATCTTTCCCTTTTTCCCAAGGCTGAACCAATTTAGATCTCAGTTAAAGAAATACTTTTTGAGATCTGGCCAAAATTTTCCTGCTGTTATCCCTAAATAAAGCCACTGGGAGAAGTTGGGTAATCCAGAAGGGTCAAAAGCAAATTTTGGCACAACTATTTAAAAATATCTAGGGGGACTAGAACTCATCAAGAAGGCCTGAGTACACACAGGGCCTGCTCTGGATCACCAACCCCTCCAAGATGGGCTGCCCAGGACGTAATAGCCACAGCCCAGAATATGTTGGCTACATACTTTCCTTTAGAGGCAGGGGTGTAATGGGTCCTTCTTAAATCAGAGAAGACAACAGTGCCCTTTATATCTGCATATAACCACCTTTTCAGGCTATTTAAACAATACCGTTATTGTGTGGGCTCCAAATAATTGCTGTACTTGCTAATGTTACCTTCCAACACTCACTCCCTTTCATTAATAGAAGCCTGCTAAGTTCACGTCAGACTGGTAATGTGCCAATGTCATGACAAAGTTTGAGGAGGCACGTCTCACTCATGAGCGTGAAAAGCCAATTATCATGCTTACGAATGAGAAAAGTATCCACTGTTTCTTAAACATGCCAGGAGCACTCGTGCTTTGTGGCATTTATACATGCTGTCTCCTCTGCCTGGAGACCTCTCTCCTCAGATATTGATAGTGCTTGCCTCAACACTTCAAGTCTTTGCCCAACTGTCATCCTTTTGGTGACGCCTTTATTGACAACCCTATTTAAACTTGTACCCATGAGGGAATAGGGAGATGCTGGCCAAAGGATACAAGTTTCAGTTAGGATAAATACGTTCTAGAAATCTATTGTACATCATGGTGACTATAGTTAATAATAACGTATTGTACAGTAGAGGGAATGGTTCCAGGACACTTGCCAACAACAAAATCCAGGGATGCTATACTCCCCCATTGGAATATAAAATTCACAAGTCAAGGATTTGTATCCATTTTGTTCACTGCTGCATTCAGGAGCAGTTAGAACAGTGCCTGGAACATTGACAATCAATTATTATTGTTGAATTAACTAACTAATCAGTTCTTAACATTAAAATATAAATATTATAAACATGTATGTCAATCTTATATTTAAATACAAATATGAGTCCAAATATAGATGTAAGTATAGATGAAAGGGAGAACCTTAAGTGTTAAAGTTATATCACTATATTCTCATTGTTGATGTGTTTTCCCACATCTTTCCAAAATAAAGTCATTACACTTCTATAATATCAAAAGTAAACACTTAAAAGAAATTAACCTTAAGAGAGATCTCAAAAAGGAAAATAATCACAAATCATGGCCCTGAAGACCACACACGGAAGGGGCAGGAGGGAGGTGAGGATGCAGAGAGCTGTGGTGGAGGATGGGACTCATGAGTTGTTCAGCATAAAACTCCACAAGGACAATTATCGAGGAGGCCTGCCCCCAGCCACTAAGCCTAAGCAGTCACCCTAATGTATCAAAATTTTACTCCTGCTAAGTGTATATGTATTTAAGGACTCAACAGTCTGACTTGCGAAGACTTAAGATACAAAATGTTACCTCAAAATCTGTGAGACTGCGAATTTTCTCACTGTTTTGATTTTGTAATAATCAGGACAGGCTAAACATTTGCTATATTAAAACCACGCACGTGTCCCCAGACCTAGTTCTTTCCCTCAGTTTGGTTTTATAAATGCTTGTGATAAATCAGGTCAAAAAAAAAAAAAAAAAGAAAAAGAAAAGTCTGTGAGACTTTTTAAAAAGTCTCAAATATATATGTCTTCAATTCATTCTCCTGAAAATTACTTACAATTTGGTATTGATATATTGAGAAAGAACAGCAGGAGAGTAGTAAAAATTTAACCTAACACCAAAGACTGCAAGTTATTACTCTCAGATCAGTATTAAATGACAGGGTACCTGCAGTGAGTCTCTTCACTTCCTCCTCCAAATTATGGAAGGGAACA
>CAUYRT010089666.1:0-27054 GCA_963574885.1 Lepilemur ruficaudatus
CTACCTCCTCGTACTGACGACTGAGTCCCTACGTATGTGCGTTTGGGGAGGCCCGTCCGGGTGGAAGATTAGGAGGCAGACTAAGTTATAACAACAGGATGAGCAGGACAGCAATCTGGAAACACAGCGTAGACGACATTCTGGTCGGGCTGTCTCTGGGGAAGCAGAGCGACCGGCCGTCGGTGGGATGCCACTTTGCCGAGGGCGTCCGGGGCTCCAGGCCGCAGTCTGAGCCAGCGTGCGCAGCGACCGGGAAATGTGGTCAAGGGTATTAAAGACCCAATCCATAAGATCAGTCCGTCCCTCTCCCAGGCACCCACAGGGCATGTGTATGTGACCTGAACCTTGATGTAGTTCTTCAAGATGTCCTTTCTCTTCCTCACTGAGTAGCTGTGGTCTTGGCCCCCAAGAGCCGGTTCTGTCTGGAAACGCATCAGCCAGCGGCCAGCGGCACCGTCTCGCGCACTCGCTGTTGTGCGGGGCCGTTGCAGCTGTCTCGGCTGGTGTGACCCTGTGAGGAGACACTTGGCGCACTGCTCTTCAGTCCTTGTTATGTTTTTTGAGGAGCAGAAAGAGGCAGCTTGTCCAGTGAAAAATGGGCTGAGGCAGGACATTGGCATCCGTCCAAATTTCTCAGCCTTGGTCACTGATGACGGCCTGAGTGTCCCAGAATGGGAGGTGGCGCCCTGGGGTTCTAAGGTTCTTAGACCCCTGGGGTTCTAAGCTATGCAGGGCACTTTTTACAAAAGGCTTAAGGGCACAGGATCGAATGACTCATGCTTTCGGCTCAAGGTATACTACCGTCTTCCTCCGTCTCTCCCTCCCTCTCTCCCTCCCTCTTTCCCTCTCCCTCTCTCTCTCTCAACTCTTACAGATTAATCTGATAATGTATGCTTTTGAAATATAATGGCAATCCAGCCCCTCTTTGAGACCAATAGAAGTTTAACATTTCAATTTTCTATCCTCTTTCCAATCCTGAATTCCCTGGTTTGGAGGTAACCTCTTGCTCTTTGCCTCAACTTTTCTTTCTACTGCCTATCTTCCTCAAGAAAATGGGCAGAATGGTTAGCAACATTTGTTAGTTTTTTGTAATCCATACCCCTCACCCAACAGCAGCAGTTACTTTGAGACAGTAACTAACATTAATAATATGTGACGCTAATATTTCTGATAAATAATGCTGATTTTTAAGGCTGTCTATTCAAGCCAAAATCTAAAAGTTATTTCATGTTAACAGAGCTGAGTATGATCTTGGATGCTATTTTGAATCGGTTTTGCTTGGTTGTGTATTTAGCCTAAATCTCCAGCAATTACATGGTATTTCATTTCATTTCTGCAATGCTAACTGTACTTTAAAATATTTAATTACAACTGATGGAATCTCTCTTCCCTTATGGAAACGGATCCAAGGCAAACCTATAGAGTTCGTGGACTGAAAGGGGTATGAGTTGTTCATTTTAAAAACAACTACTATTTATTCTCTGAAAGTGTCCTGTCTCCCAAGTGTCCATAAATGACAGTTTCCCAGCAGCTCGATTCTCCATTCTTCTTAACCAGACAGCAAACATTTTAAGGATATGGAATAGCTCCCTCTGAGTTCCCTATGTATTGCTGATTCCTGACTAACTACTAATTGTCCTTAATGGAATTTGGGCATATTTCCATGATCTTTCATATCCCCAAGCAGAGATTTTTTTTTTCTCCTAGGTCAAACTAACAGTACCATAGTTTTCTGAAATTACCCCTTTAGGGAAAAGAAGAGGCCAAAACTAGAGAAGTCTCGTAGTTACAACCCTTGCCACCCAAACACACACACACATACACACACATATACACATATACACACTATCAATAACACCCTCCAGAATAATGTTCCTGAATTCTGTGTAGAACAACCAAATGGCAGACATGTTTCAAAATATATTTCATCCAATCATTACAAACAGCTTAGCAATAGATCATTTGAGTTCCGTAAAGTATCAACATTGGATGAAGGGATAAAGCGACCCTTTGAAATTGCCTGCAGCACAGACCCCATCTCTTCCTCCAGCTCCCACGACTGCTCCATAATGGAGCCAACAAGTCCTGCAAGACACACACACGGTGGCCACTAGGGACGTCCCATTCCAGGCACCATTTAATGAGCCGAAGTGAAACAGCCACACCTTGGAAACCCCTCAGCTGGTGCCTGGCTCTGTAAATGTGATGAAATTAAAGACGGCCCCCTGGAAGTGCCCGGGGCGCCCAGCCTTGGGCTGACAGGATGCGCACTGGTCCCTACCTCCGACTTCCACACGACATAGGGTTGGCCGCGGCTGTTGGGTGGGGGCTGGAACTTCCTCTGCTGGAGCCACCTCCTGGGAGAAGCGAAGATGCCATTGGGACCTCCCCCAGAGGAGCAGAGGATGCTTGCAGCGCTGCGGCCACTGCCTGGCCCAGCCAGGACAGATGGCAGGTCCCAGGCCATGCTCTTCTTAAGGCCGCTGCGACCCAAGGGGACCTCATAGTCAAAGTGGAAGCTGCCAGATGGCGACTCCTCCTGCGGGGTGCTGGGTGTAGAGAAGGACGAGCAAAGGGGTCTAGGAGGCAGGGGCCGGGTGGCCCGCGGGAGCGGGCCCCGGGGAGAAGACGCTGAGCGGGGGCTGAGCCCCTCGGCTGGAGGTGGTGGGGAGTAGAGGCGGCCTGAACTGGCCCCTCGAGCACCGCCTTCTGCGCCCGCCTCGCCCCCACAGCCTCCGATGAGGGCCGGGTCCAGGCTGCGGGTCTGGCGCAGTTTTCTCTTAGAGAAGCCCTTGGCCGAGGCAGGGCCGCCCGAGGCGGGCGAGGAGCAGGAGAAGACGCTGTGGAGAAGGCTCTGCGCCGACATCTCGGCGGGGCTGTGCCCGAGGACCACCTTCTTCTCCCTCCTGGATCGCTGGCGGCTTTGGGTTGGAAAAGAAAAGGGGGCTCGGGCAAAGTTGCCAGGCGGGGCCGGCCCGGTGTTCACTGAGGGAGTTAGAGGGCAATGCCCGGCTCATGCGCCGCCAGTGCGCTCCAAGTACCCCGGCGGACGCAGAAGCAGGAGATCCATCACCAGCCTTCTAGGAAAAGGAGTCTGGGGGGCTCCTGCAGCCGCTAGAACCTTCCCCCAGAGCCCAAGTCTCGAAGAGGGTAAGGAAGAGGAGGAGGAAGGTCAGGCGCTAGCTTGGTTCCCAGCTCCAGCCCGCCAGAGCCACTCCCCCTTCCCAGCTGAGGCGGGAGACACCGGGCTCCTGCTCGCTGGCTCTGGATAGCCTCGAAGTCTCCTGCAAGCTCCTCCTCGCGGCCTGAGGACAGTCCCGAGGGCTGGGGAGGAGGCTGCCTGGGCGTGCGCCCAGGGCGCGTCCACCGCGCTCCCGCGCCACGAGAGGAACTTCCTCCCGCGCCCGAGCTAGGCGCTCGAGCTGCGCCCTCGGTGCACCCTCGCTCTGCCCCAGAACCTGAGGCTGCGCGTCTGGCCTCTGCTGGGCCGCTGCGCCCACTCTTCCGATTGGTGAGGCTCAAGGGTGTCTCTGAGCTCAAGGTTCCCGCGGGGCCTCTGCGTGCTGCAAAGTGGGGACACTGAGCGCGCTGTGCCCAGGGCCTTCCAAGGCTGAGAAACGACGGTGGGAGAGAATTCCCAGCTGCGCTCAGAGCTATTCGTGAAGGAGAGAGCTCAGGAGAGAGTCCCAGGGGCGGGTGCCCATGTTCCACCGGAGAGGACGTCCCCGCACGCTCGCGCTAGAGGCAGCGGGAAAGGGATGGCCCGGACCAGTAGGGCCGGAGGAATGCCGGGGCTGAGCCAGGAGCTGGAGGAGAAAACAGAACGTGAAGGAGTTTTCCGGGCGCCAAACCTGGGAGCAGCGCAGAGGGAGGGCAGCCGGCCACTGATACCGGGTCTCCAGGGGAGAAAGTCCTGAGGACGGAAGTGCGGACCTTCTGCCCAGTCTCCCCTCCCCCAGATCAAGGGGCGCGCCAGCTCCACTCACGTTTCTGGAAAGGAAAGGAAGTGTCAGATTGCACCCCACCCACTGGTGTCAGATGGGCAGCCTGAGACGGTTGCTCTGAAGTTGGAGTTAAATCCCCAGCCTTCCCTTTTTCCCTCCTGCTGTTTTTTTTTTTTTGTTTTGTTTTTAAAAAAGGATAGAGCTCAGTTCAGATGTAGCGGCTGCCGGCTGCCTATGCATGGGCAAGAGATAGGGACCTACTAACAAAAGTGGAAGGGGAGGGGGTCTTCGTGGGGCAAGGATCATGAGCACGTGCGTAAACGTACTCTAGGAGGAGGGGTGAGTGAGGCCGGGCAGGGGGTGGGCGCTGGGCGCAGCAACTGCCCCAGGCTGTGGAGAGTGGCGCTCACAAAGCCATCCGGCTCTGCGTTTCGCTCTGAGACACCTCTTTGCACGGTGGCCACTGTCCTGGGAAGCTGGGAAAAGCTGGCGAAGTCAATATTCCCACTTTAGAGATGAGTCTGGGAACAACTTCTCCAGGGGTCGACCCCTGGAATCTGTAAAGCGCAAAGCCTCGCCTGCCTCCTGGAGGGCTTTTCCACCTAACATTTAAGTTTTGCAAAGCATCTTATTCAATACAACCATCTCAGCAAGGAACAGACAGAATGTTGAAGTGCTTGAGTACTTATATTTGTGTTTCTATGGCCTCTTTTACCACTTAGAGGTGAAAAGAATTTTATAGAATGTAAAGGTGACTTTCCTTTACCGTGTCTTTTATTAAGAAACAAAAATCTTACAATGACGCTGTAAATACAGGCGTTCGATACAAACACTCGTCTTGTGTCCAAATTTGATTTTGAGAGACTTCCTTTATTCCCTATTACATTTTCAGGGGGAAAATTAATTTACTTTGACTTTTTAAAAAGCGTTTTAGATGTTCCTACGTGTTCAACTATCTAGGAGGAGACACGTCATGAAATGCAATTAGAAAGAGAACCTGATGCCTCGCCAAAGGGGGTCGGACTCCGGGACCTGGGCCGTACTCCTTTTTTTGTAAACGCAGCGGGACAAACTGCAGCCTGGGAGTTCCTTCTGACAGCTTTTATCTGCTGCCTGAAGACAGAAAGAGATTCTAATTTCCCACCAGCCATGGCTTTCTGTCTCTTCTCACCCTGAACCTCCTAAGTATTTTCAATGGCTGTCAATCAGGTGTGCTGCTAAGAGGCAGGGCATTTAAGATCTCTTGCTTCCGGGCCTGACTACTCATGCCAAGTTACAATTGGGGGATTGTTGATGTTGGCTTTCTTCCCTCCTCATACAAGTCACGTTTGAAGTAAACGTGGGTGGGTCTTGCTTGTCCTTTCTTTAGTAACAATACCCTTTAACTTGTCACTTGTAATGAAAACACTTAATGTCTCTACCACTGGGATACCACTGTATAGTTATGCCTCATTGAGTGGTTATGCCTCATTGGATTTTGGCATTTGGAGTAGATGGTTAACAGAGTCACACTTCACAGGAACACTTATAACTCTAGGTGGTTGTGCAAATGTAACTGATGATTCATATAAGTTCTATTTCTCTAAGCCCATACGATGACCACAGGGTTGAAAATGCACCCCTGCCATGATTGTGGAGGGCTACTATGAATGCCCTTCAAGCACAAAGGTATACGTTCTTGGTCATGGATGTCAGAGATCCACTGAACAGCGGCACTCTTCTATTGACACTCCTAGGGTTTGAAGCAGACATGTGCCAGTTAATTCATCATCTTATTTCCAACCGTGCCTGACCCTCCATTAGCCTCAAACTTGCTTCACTGTTGCCAACAATGAAAATTGTTTTAAATAATCATCAAAGTAAGCTGGGGCTCCTTTCAAAAACTCAGTGTATGTGTGCTTTTAAAACACATGGGAAATACAGTGCCTTTTTTGAATAGAAAGATTTTGTAAGAAAATTATTTGGACTTTTAAAATATGTTTAAAACTATTTTGATTTTCAGCCTGTTATTAGGTTTATATTGCAGTCACCGTGATGGTGGATTCATTCATTCCTAGTTAAGGCATCCTATTTGACTCTTGTTTGTTACATAATTCCTTTGCCTATGTCGACTCAACTCACAGTGGGTTTTCTGATTGACTGTCAGGTTATGCCAAATTCAATTAAGGAAGATCTATGGGTTTTGTTTACCAATTTCAAAAACGGTGGTTTTGTTAATTGATTTCCAGAATCCTTCCTATAATTCATCAGCAAGCTTCAGAAGCAATATAGTTGGTAGTCTAGAAATAAATAGTTTTAAGTATATGTGCTTGAAGAACCAGATTTCTCAGACTTGCTCCTCTGTTAGGGTATATGCTATTGAAAAGTAGTGCCCATGTTAGTGCCCATGTTTGCTTATTGTTTTTTTTTTTTTCTGAGAGGATAAGTCAATCAAAGCCTTAGGATACCTTTTATTAAAGGACAGAACAGTCTGTTCACTATCTATTCCCCATTATAATTATCATAGTTAATTCAGGATTTAAAAAGAAAACCTAACACTATCTATTCTATCTGGTTTTGGCACAAGAATATTCCAATGAAATTTCTAGAATCTTTGGACTGACATCAAGGTATCCTTTACCAGGAATCCTAGAAAACTCATCAGTATTATTTCTATTCCCTTGAGAGACTCTTCTACAAACACTTCTTACTATCAAAGGATATATTCTGATGCTTAACCTAAATTTCCCTTTCCTTAACTTTATCCCTTAAAACTTTTCATATCTCCAGCCAAAATTCCTCTTTACCCTTGGTGTTTAGACCCCCAAGCTATTTGTGGATTTTTATCATGCCCCTTGGGTCTGTGTGGTTTGGCTACACTGTACAGTTCATATTTTGCTTTAAAATCATCACTGTAGATGATCTTCTCTGGATTCCCTCCAGTTGCTTATTTCTTTTCAGTCCTGAGGTCCAATATCACAGGTTAAGGCATCCCATTTTCCCCTTGTTTGTTACATAATCCCATGGCTTAAATAGTCCCAAATCACATTGAACTTTCTGATTGAGTGCCATGTAATATTTCAGACTTATATCTGATTGTCTCCTAACTGTTAGTCAGCATCATTGATTTTTGTTTCATACTATATCTCTCAAAGTGATTGTGATCCCTCTGATATCATTTCCGTATTCTTAGTGGGTAAACAGTTCACAGCATCTCACTCACCCATAGAAGTCAAGAGCTCTGCTTCCAAGTTGCTGAAACACGGAAAAGGGGTAAGATTTTAATCTGCATGATGTGGAATATATGAGAAACGTGTGGAGAACTTTTATAGGACTTAATGCTAATTACATTAAATAGCAAGACTTCCCCAGGCCTAAACTACTTCTTAATTGTAAACTAGGACTTTTTTGCAGCAGGACTAAGAATGTTTCTTTAGATTCCTATTCCAGAATCTCCCTGAATGAATATAACAGCCAGCCAAGGTCTTTAAACTGCAAATGATGAATGTCAGTGGAGATAAATCTAGGGCCTTTGAGTACAGGAAATTTTTGTTTTCTATTACATTTATATACCAACAGGAAAGTTTTTGGCACAACATTTTGGATCAGTTTCACATTGCCCAAAATTGGGACCATGATCCTTCCAGGTACCCAGTTGGGTTTCATATCCATCCAGTTGATAATCAAGATCCATGACAACTTTTTTCCCAACATTATATTCAGAAACCCAAATGACTATTTTTATTTGTCTTTCCCAGTTTTTTCCCATTCTGTGTGCCTAATTTCACCATCCCTCACCAATCATGCCTTTAAAAATATCAAATTCAATGAAGAGAAAAAAATTCCTGTTTCTGTCAACATCTACATTGAACACAAAAAAATCGTCTTGCAACACTGTCCATTCTCTCACTCTCTGTGCAAATATTAGCAAGATGTTCTACATTTTCTAGTGTTTCATGTTTATGTTTTCCTGGACTTTACAAAACAAAAATTTGGCATAGACACATTTTTCTACCCCTTTCACTTACATGTTTATTTATTTAGCTGGTAAGAGTACAGTATTTGTAAATGTCAACCATTCCATTTTCATGGTACCCATGTTATTGGGGCAGGTGAAAAGCAAGGCTGTATAAGAATCTTAAACTAAGTTACAGTATGGATGTGCTCAGTGAGGTCTCAGGGTTAGTCCTGAAACAAGTAATTGTTATTGTTTACCTGCAGCATGTGAAAGAATCTCCCACCATCAAATCCTAAATGTGTGATGATCATCCCTTTTGTTTTTGGTTTTTAAACTTGATCTCAAGAAACTTTTACTAATATAAATTGGCTGACAACCAAATCCAAAAATGATAGACATTTTTGAACACACACCATGTGCCAGTGGCATTTTTTCTTTGTTTTACTTTCTTCTATCTTTGTGGGTGAAGGTATACTTAAGAGTCTCAAAATAAATTAATTTTATCTGAACTTCGTATATAATTCAGCTGTCCTAGCTACTTAAACTAATTTTTTAAATCTCCCATAACATACATTTTAGAACTTTTGAGGATGAAAAATACGTAATAATGTAAACAATTTTAATAGATATTTTGTTATTTACTCTAAAATGTTCATAATCTAAACATTCTTCAATATTTTCAATTTTTAAAAGCAACCAAATAATATGACTTTTTTCCCTCTGAAATTTTAAGTTTTTCCCCAGAATCTTCACTTCTTTATATTGAATGGAAACAGGAGGACCTATTTTGCCCAACATGTTTTTCTGGTGGAAAAGGTTGGGTGGGGTATGGAAGGGACATGGGAAAAAACTGGTATCGTGCCTGGGGTATGTATGTATGTAAACGTATACATATACATATTCTCCTCAACTTTACTGAGGAATCATTTACATACAATAAACTGTATAGATGCATTTTGACAGCTGTGTATACATACCCATGAAACCACTACCACAATCAATATACAGAACACTCCCATCACCTCCTGAGTATGCTTTCATTAATGTCCAATGAACGTTGACAACTTAAATTTTGCACTGTGTAGTGGTTGAATTGTGCCTTCAGCCAATATAGAAAGCGGGGAGGAAAGAATGGAGCGAGGGAGGGAGAACAAAATAGAAAGCAGAGGTTTTTTTTACCTCTTGTAGTGAGTTTATTTGTGTTCCTCCAAAAATTATGTCCAAGTCCTAACCCCTGTACCTGTGAATGGGACTTTATTTGATAATAGGGTCCTTGCTTATTTGATAATAAGGTTCTTGCCCATGTAATCACGTTAATATGAGGTCAGAATGGGTTAGGATTGGCCCTAAATCCAATGACTGGTGTCTTTATGAGAGAAAAAAGGAGGAAATTTGGATACACACACACAGAGAGAAGGCCACGTGAAGATGTAGGCAGAAATTGTAGTGATGTAGCTACAAGCCAAGAAATGCCAAGGATTGCCAGTAGCCACCAGAAGCTGGGAGAGAGGTGGAACAGATTTTCCCTTAGAGCCTCTGGAAGGAACCAACCCTGCTGACACCTTGATTTTGGACTTCTGGCCTCCAGAATCATAAGAGAATAAACTTAAGTTGTTATAAGGCCCCCATTTGTGGCAATTTGTTGTGGCACCCCTAGGCAAATTATACATTCCTTAAGCATAGATTACCACAGCTTGGTTCTCATTTTTTCAACAATTTAATAAAACTCGAGGAATTCATTGAGCAAAAGCAATTCCAAACAATTTTAAAATAAGACAAGAGAATGGCTAGTGAATGCTTGTCAGTGTTTCATTTCAAAGAAAGAATGATCCATCGGACCTCCTGTCTAGTGCTAAGCATGGTGTCATCATTGTCATGTCAGCAGCTGAGCTGCAGTTCAGTCCCACACACGGCTGTAGTCCTCCTTCAGGGTAGAGTTCACTTCCCTCTTGGTAAACTTCTGCCCTTCTGTGCGTTTGTTTCAGGAAAGGTGTTTGGGACTGGGTTTTTAATTGGTAAGCAACATACAGAAGTATTTTGCAGGCTCAAGCCAGAAAGAGACACTCATATCCAGAGGGCTATGATGCTTCAGTTTGCCTGTTTTGGTGTTTAGTTCACTTTGCTTTAAAGGGGCTGAGTGCACACCTGAGACGCGAATGAGTTCAAGTGCCAGAGCAGGCCAGAAAGAAATGCCTTTAAAAGGAGATGGAGCTGCTCAAACTCAACAGACTTCATGGAAACCAAAGCCTGGTAAGCCTTTCTCTAGGGAAAACTTCCGGGGATCCTGTTGAAAAAGCAGAGCTGCTTAAGCTAATAGCCACATGCCCTTTATTTGCCTTCTGTGCGATTTATTGGGAATTCCTTGGGTATTTTTCACAGTTCACTGCTTTGTGGCATGACACAGATTAGAGACATACCAAAGAACTCCCACCCCCCCTTTAAAGATATAGGAATGAAAATAAGACACTCACAAGATTATAATAAGCAGGGTGTTGACCAGGGAGCTAAAAGTAAAGGGTTTCCCCCTTTAAATAGAAATGACTTCATAAACCAGTGTCATGGAATTGGCAAATGCAAACTGCGGGAAGTTGTTGGAGGTTTATGGAGCAGTGGAGAAAATCCAGGAATGAGAATCATAGATCTATAATAACTAGCTCAGTCAACTAACTTTGTACAAAGTAAACCCCTGCTTCTGAGATGTTCTCCCTGCCTTCTGCTCCTACCCCAACTAAATTAGTTCTCATGGATAATATACACCCTCTTTCTCTCAGACCTTTTCTTCATCATAGCACTTAACAAAATTAGGTATGTTCAATCTCTAACATCCCCAAGACCAGAAATTTCACAAAGAGCCATCACTGATGGGTTTCCATTGTATTCCTAGTGCTGGAATGGCTCATGTCACATAAGAATAAGGGCTTGACAAATAACCATGAATCAACCTCTCAGCCCTAGTCTCCTGAGATGGAACTTGGTTCTTCGAGTCTCTGCCAGCTCTCTCACCTTCTGCATCTCAGAAACCTTGGAATTATCCTCACACATCAGTGACAAGTATCTTTTTTGATTTGACTTGTTGCAGAAGGACTACAATGAGTGATAACGATATACGTGTCTTCTTATCAAAACTGGTAATATTTTATTAAGTGCATAAACTTTGAGTCAGACATCTTCAAGTTTGAGTCCTAAGTGTGTGTGCGTGAGTGAGTGAGAGTGAGAGAGAGAGCGAGCGAGAGAGCGTGCACAACTAACCAATCAACTTTGGGTAGTTATTTAATTCTTTAGAAGTTCAATTCTTCCTCTGATACATGGAGTTAATAGCTATAAAATGTAAAGCATTTAGTACGTGTTGTGGCATAGAACAAATAGAAAATATTATCTACTATTAATAAAAGTTATTAGCATAAATTACAGAAGTAAGACACATAGTATGGTGTTTCTAGGCTTTTCTGTACCTATTATCATAAAATTGAATATCTAACAATAAAAGTAATAATAATAACCAACCCCTAATACGCATCAGGTAATGTGCCAAGTGCCTTACATGGGTTTTATTTAATCCTCAGAACTCCATGAAGTAGTTCTTAATTATCTTCATTGTCCAAATGAGGAAACTGAGTCACTGAGAGGTTAGAAACTTGTCAAAGTGAGCTAGTAAATGGTGGAGCCAGGATTTACCCCAGTTCACCGGGAAATGATGGAGCCAGCAAGCTAATCCTCAAACACTACACTAACCCGATTTTCAAAAAATGCTTTCTATGGAAAATGTGTGACAAATAGAAATGTCATGTTAATCTCCCCATTCACACAATCTGGGCCACATAGCCAAGATTAAGAGTGTTGGGGTATGGTGGTCAGGCGTGGAGGAGGGAGAGTTTAGCATTTCCCAAGCATCTATTCTGTGCTACAAGCTTTACATATGTTGTTTCTATACAACATTGCTGTGAGGGAATATTCTTATTCCCGTTTCATCAATCCATGATTCACACCTGATGTCAACTTCTTGCATGTTGAATCTGGCTAGCGAAGCTAAAAGATCATAGTCATCAGAAAACATGAACATGAGCAGAAATGTCATACCCCTAACTTGTACTTGCCCTTTGTACTTTTTGAGTGCAGGTGGGAATTAGCCACAGCTCTGTTTCCTGTGCATATGTTCACTCATTAAAAGAGTTCTAGCCTTCTTTTCTCCAGGCTAAATCTTTAATTTTTCCCAAATATTTCTATCTCATGTTTTAAACATGTTTTGGGGGCCTTTTTCACATATTAATACTACATATTCCTCCTAGGTTGCAAAGCCCCACACTGGACACAGTGCTCTCATACAGGACATATTCAAGCTGTGTTTAGTTTGATTTGTGTGTGTCAAATACGAAGTTATGGAGAAGGCTTTTATTTACCCTTTATTATTTGCCTGCTCTCCTTAGGGAGGTGGTAAATAAATCTTATACATCAAATTCTTGTTATCTGTAAGGTGAACGGAGGCCAATCCTGACAAATTGAATTCCAAGATCACGAGAAGTTGCTCTTACTAAATTTCCTTTTATTGTTCAGAATGGTTCCTTTTGCCCAAATGAGTTTTTATCACTGGAAAGTCAGTGTACTTGAGCCAGATGATACTTGTAGCACTTTCAAATTGTGTGCCACTGCAAACGATATCTTTCCAAATGGAGACTGACCAGATAAAGCAGAGAACCAAGAAAGGATCTATTTGGTTTAAGCATATGACACAACCTGGATCATTATGATAATGAAAAAAAAATATGTTTAAACTACTTGAGTGCCCGATTTGAGGAAATACCTAATCAACTTTGATTTGACTGTGTAAACCATTTATTCAAAAATCCTGATTTTTTTTTAAACAAACAAGATCCTTCATTGATAATAAAGTACTTGTATCACAGCAACTGACAAGGCAATCTTTCACGCATTCAGTATGTCCTAAAATCTACGCCCTTCTCTTTGACCTAGTTGTTAGCACCTCCACCAGCAACAAAATTCAAACAAGTAGAAACACTGTGTCTAGTCCATTTACTTAGGAAATGGAGAAAGCTATAGCCCAGAAATGACAAGTGACATGCCCATGATATGAAAGCTTACGTTCCATTCAATGTTTTACTCCCAGAATATTGTGCAATGCCTGACACAAAATAGGCACTCATTAAAGTGAATAAATGAATGAGTGAATCAATGAGAGATTTCCGGAACTAGAATTCTTGCCACTTGATACACTAAGGTCACCATCCATAATATTATTCTGAATTACATCTGTGACATTAATTCACTCAGCTCCATTCCTTGTATTTAACATCTTTATCGAGATACAACCCACTTGCTATAAAATTCACCCATTTCCAGTTTAGTTCATTTTCACTCAAGTTTAGCCAAATAGTGAGTTACACGTATTTACTTAAAGTCTGCTTAAAGCTATGTTAGGAGATGAGGTGAATGTGCACAGTTAAAACCAGTTTTGGAAGCTATCTCTTGATTTGTTTGTTAATGCATCCCTTGAGACCATTAATTGAGAATTGAGTGTATTTTCCAAAATATATATTGGCTATAACTAAAAGAAGGTTTTGATGTACATTTTTAACTTAGTGGAGAAATTGTTAAAATAATGAGGAGATTGCTTTTTTGAGTCAGCATCTTGCTATAAAGAAGAGCTTCCAAAGGAGAATCATGGGATTGTCAGATGATTGACCAGATCTAGAGGCTACAGACTTCTAAGGAGAAACCAGATGGATTTATTATTACTGATTTCCAGCAAGATAATGCATTTGTTTTCACAGATTGCTTCAGCGTCCTGGTTTGGCATTTGCTGTTATTTTAAAAGGCAAATTAAAAACACTGGAAATGAGAGGGCCAGATAAAACATAATTCCAAACCACCCTGGAGGGACGGAGTAATTGATAATGGTGACCTCAAGCCCTCTTCTGCAGCCCAGGACAGACCAGAGCCCCAAGGACTATTTGGATGATGCCTCTCTTTATTTGAAAAGATTTAATCCATGATCAACCAGTTTCTATCTCTTCTAGGAGCTCAAATTATTAGTCTAATACAGATCATCAACTTTTTAAAGCAAGGCATGAATACAATGGGATTTTCATTTGATAAAATCGAAAGTCAAAAGAAAGTAAACTTCTGGTGAGAAAGCCATTTTCTGTTCCTTTCTTTGGGGAGGAGGGGTCAGCTTTTATGTTCTATTGTTAAAAGGAATAAAACTTCTCCCAATAAGTAGCCAATTTTGTGTGGCAGCCACAGGACATCTTGGAAATACTGATTTTCACACATGACCTTTCTGGAGAAAGAGAAAATTTGACACAGATCTCTTCTCTAACCTGACCTAATTTGTTTTCAGTAGTTGCATCTGAGCCTCCAAATTCTACCTGAAGCATCTTTTGTGATATTTTACCCCAAAATAAGTGATCATAGCTTTATGACCCTAGTAACAGAGTCACCAAATATTTATTGAGAACCCATGTATGCATCAGGAATTTTCCTGAGTGCTGGAATATAGCAGTAAATAGGAAAGAAAGAGTCCCAGCCTTCAGAGAGCTTACAAAATTGTGAAGGGAGGAATGTGACAAAACATAAACAAATTAACATATAATTTCAAGAACTGATAAGTGAGATGAAGAGCAGAAAGCAGAGGGACTGGTGGGCTGCTTTAGTTACAGAAATAGGAAAAGACCTTTCTGAGGAAGTGGTAGTTGATTTGATTTCTGTTTGACTGTAGGGAACTCAGACTAAGACAGTAATTCCAAAGGTCAATGATGATAACCCTAGATGCACTAAGCAACCAAGGAGAACCTAAAGCATGAGCCTTAACAACCCTGAAGCTTGCTTCACTGTCCTTATGAGAAAAGCAAAATCTGGCTTAAGATTTTGGCAGACGCTTTAAATTATCACCTGCCTTGGCTTAATCCAGTGGCTCTCATTTTTAGAAAGCCAGGTGTTCCGATTCAACCTACCCATCTATAATCACACTGAAAAGACAGTACTTCTGTGATAAAAAAAAAAAAAACTTTACAAAAACACTTCACTTACACTAGAAATATAGTTTCCAAAACTAAATTTAGTTTTGGCATGTATGCTCATTGGCTGACTTCCTGAATTATATTTGCCTTTAAGGGCATGTTCACTTTCTAGTTCTCATGCATTCAGAGGCTGCCACTAGTTGAGTCCACAGCCCTGCAGGGGCAGTGTTTAAATGACCTCCTATGTTTTCATTAATTCTTAAAAAACCTTACACAAACATTTCTGTTCATATTAGGTTTTGCAAACCTTTGCCCCTGTGCTTTTTTTCTTTCACAAAAAACTAAATTTGGTGCTTAGACTAATTTGACCTCATAATATATCATCTTTTAAGTAAATACAAGACTTGACAAGACCCAGAAACTGGTGCTGAAATGGAAGTCAGGATCCTCTCCAGTTTTCTGAGACCAGGTCAACAGAGCTACAGTTAGCCTGATAACTCAAGGGGGAAATAAAACACTGTATTTTGGGGAGGCAAAATAAACAAACATTCAAGGAGAGTTATCTATTTTGGGGGGAATAGATGACAGAGATCTCCATGAGTGTTACCTGAATTCTTCTGCCCAAACCTTTTGTGTTATTTTCTGGAGTTTATTTCACCTTGGGCTGTGAAGTCCAAGGTCATGATTTCTTAGTCATAAACATCCAAGAGAATGCAAATGATCAGCAATAAATGAACTAATTAAACACGACTCCAAGATTCAAAGAATTACTCCTGACCCCCAACTAACCATGTTCCTTTGGTTAAATCTCTAAACAATTGCAGCTCTTTTAGCTTGCTAGTCTGATGGTGAGAACAGTGATAAAGTCCTGTAAAGCATGGCAGACATCTTTTTTCACTCACCCCTCCACAGTGAGCGAGCACTCTGTAAATATCAAATGCCCTAGTAGTAGAATCAGTTCACTCTAGCTTTAAAAGAAAATAAATGTGTGTCTTACGAAGCAATGCTTAAACATATCACTTTCATTACTTGTTAGGCTTTGAAGGATAATTTGTAGAACACAATTTCTCAGTCTTTTTTAAACCTCATTATTTCCACAGAAACCACAAAGGGAATTTAACAGGAAAGCTAGATAGTTACATGACTAATTCACATGGAAAAATAGAAGCTTTTCAAAGAATTTCCTGAGTGTTGCAGCACTGTAGAGATGATAAAAGAATGCTTTTTAAAAGTGGGGCTGAACCAAGCAAGATTAATTAATTAGGATGCTGGCTCTTGGAACATAGAAAGTTTACACATATCAGGGCCAGGTTCTTCAGCCCAATCATCTATGAGACTCAGAGATAAATTCACAGTTCCTGGGAAGATAACTGTTTAGAATAAAGACTGAGAGCTGAGGGGAGGGGGAAGAGACTCCATCAACAGAGTTTCCTCTTTATCCAACTGGGCTTTAAGGACTAGAAATAAGGGAAGGGAGGGAAATAAAAAGAAGGGTAGGAAATTGGAGGCTGACAGGATGCAAAGAGGCTTGCACCCTCTCAGAAGGCAGGGAAGAGAGGGATGCAATGAGAGATGGCAAATAATAAAGCTCTCTCAGGTCCCCTGAGAAGCAGTGCTGGCCATTGAATACTGCAATGCCACACATTTTGCATTGTTTCCTTCTGCAAGAGTCACCATCCAGTTAATAATATGAATAGGAAAGGTATATCCAAGAGGCAATAGAGTAACAGGTAGATGCTGGAATCAGAGCGGGTTTGAATTTAGCTTCTGCTCCTTACCAGCTCTGTGCCTACATTTCTTTTGCTGTAAAATGGGACAATAGCAGCCTTTGCTCCTGGATTATGATGAGAATTCAGTAAGTTAATACTTGCTATAGGGCTTAGAACTATGCCTGACACACAGTGAACACTATCTGAGCATTTGTTAAATTAATAAGGACAATTACACCCAGCATTCTTTATTCCATGTTTTGGTAGGTTTAGCACCTAATAGAAAATAGGAAGCATGTTTGAGGGCTCATAATTCATACTTCATTTCTTTCTTTCCAGCTGCTCCTATTTATAAAGAGCAATGGTTATAATATTCCATTTATATTTACAATTTTTATAATTTCTGGAAAAATTCTCTAATAGAAACTTCCAATAAATTTTTTTTCTGAAATGAATTTGGTCTTCAGAAAGTTGATTAATTCCATGATGGCCACCCAATATGTATGTTTACAGCAACGCATTATAGGTACTGAAGACTTTTCTCCACTGTGAACTGTCTTTTTTCACATTGAACCTTTCAAAGAATCCATTTGTGATTTTATGGAAACTTTTCTAATGGATGATGCTGCTTTTGAAGTTGCATACATTCATTCTGTGGAAAATTTAAGTAACACTTGGCAGGGAAAAGAACAGGAAAATTGTCAGAAGTAAGCCAAAATATTTATATATTT
The DNA here is from genome assembly GCA_963574885.1 of Lepilemur ruficaudatus. Taxonomy (NCBI): domain Eukaryota; kingdom Metazoa; phylum Chordata; class Mammalia; order Primates; family Lepilemuridae; genus Lepilemur; species Lepilemur ruficaudatus. The sequence goes on from CAUYRT010089666.1 coordinate 17,296, forward strand.
GTCCACAAAAGATATGCACCAATGATCTTAGGATACACAGAAAAATGAGCTTTGCCCTCAATGTTAAGACCTACACCCCTTTTCAACAATGATATAAAAGATGATATAAGCCTTTTCTTTTGTTACTGGGTCACCACAAAAATGTGAGTTGAGTGAACTAAGTGTGTCCTCAGCACTGTCTTTAGCTTCTAGTCTGGTGGTCCTTGTTGGAACCAGACTTATCTCGTTAACTCGAAACTGTTTTTGCAAAATGTAAAATATCTGTTTTACTATTCTCATATTATGGAAAAGATAGTTTCAACTTAATACTATGGGTTGATTCTGTTTCTTACACCACTTTGCTGCTGTCTAGCTGCCCTGCATTCTTGCAACTTCAATTTGAATATTCTGTAAATGATTTACATTTGGAGAATTTTATTTCCTCAAACGTATTTTAGTGCCCATTTATTTTCCCAAAGAAAGTACTTTGAATGGAATCAAACTAAATTCCAGCAAAGGGACAGAGCAATATAATTTTATCACTACGATAATTTCTTGATTCTAGGCTGCTAAAGGAAAAAAATCAGATTTATCTTCTAAATAGAGTTATTTCTCGGTATCCATGGGGGACTGGTTCCAGAACCCCTTTCAGATACCAAAATCCATGAATGCTCAAGTCCCTGATATAAAATGGCATAGTATTTGCACATAATCTATACACATCCTCCCACAGACTTAAAGTCATCTCTAGATTACTTATGATACCTAATACAACATAAATCCTGGGGAAATGGCCATTATAGTGTATTGTTTAGGAATAATGATAAGGAAAAAGTCTGTACATGTTCAGTACAGACAAAATCATCCTTTATATATATATATATATATATATATATACACACACATATATATTAATATATATTTTATCTGAAGTTGGTAGAATCCATGGATGCAGAACTCATGGATATGGAGGACCAACTTAATAATCCTTAATATGTCTCAATTGTTTTTCTGAACATATATACATACAAGCATATGTGTATATGCATATACAAACATATATACAGCATAGATATTATAAATACAAGGTCTGTCTGGAAAGTATCCAGCCTTGTAATTGGGAAAAATAGAGACATTTATTGAAGAAGATACAAGGAACATTGTACACAGGATAATGATGTCTCAGTCCCCTTCAAAGTAAGCACTTGGGACCTCACACAGTTCTCCCAGCATCTCTTACCCTAACCCGTATACATTCAACATTGTCAGGTGTTCTGATTATTGCAAGCCTTCTAGAACATGGATCACTTTCAACAGATTCTCGATCATCTTTGAAGCATTTCCGCCATGCTTTTATTTGCACTGAACTCATTGCATCATCCCCAAAAGCCTTCTGAATATATGGATAGTTTGTGCAGAGGAATGTTCAAGCTTAACGCAAAATTGGATGCACATTTTTTGCTCTACTTGCTCAGTCATTTTGAATGTGATGGCCAAGCAGTACACATGCTCACTCAACGGCGTCTAGAGCCCCACTGGCTAGTACAGTGAAGGTGTCATTGTTCGCGTATGTGCATCACAGTCCACTCTCCTTGGCTGCCAGGTTACACAGATGCCAGGAAAACCATTCTCATTATATTAGCAATGGCTGGATACTTTACAGACAAACCTCATATGCCCACCTAGCTTTGTTCTGTATATAATGCTTTCATAATGGTCTTTAAGGTGAAGTAACTTCTCTTGAGTGAATGTCAATGGACTTGAACATGGACACTTTAAAAATTCACCCTTGGTTCTGAACAAGAAAGACAAATACCAGGTGATCACATCCAAAGGCCATAAGATATCAAAGCAGATTTCAATGCTTTAGCATATTACTTTACAGAAAATATAGAAGTCTTCTTGAAAAGCTGGTATAAACACTGCTGAAGCAAGCAAGCTAAGGCATCTCCAGTAGCCAAATGCCTTTCCTCCTATGGAAAGAATATTTCCCTACTGGAAGTTCCATATACTCATGGTCAAAGGCGTACTTTTCTTCAGGCAATTATATTCCTATCTTGTGCCTGTGGCCAAGAGTCTGTTCATGAAACCTAAGAAGCCAGTCACACAGGCCCTTGACACCAAGAGCCCTGGGAATGCTCTTCCAAGGACATGAGGAACAGCCTTCCTTGGCTCCCAGGAGCTCACACTTGTGTGAATGGACACTAACATATCCTTTACAGGGCTCACCATTCTCTTTAACTTTTTCTTTGTAGAATTCATTCAAATATTCCAAGCTGCGTGTTCAGGGTGCCGGAGAATTGATTTTGACCTCCAAGTTTGACTAGACATGTGGGCTTTTCTAACACCCATTAGTAAATATAGCAACAGTCGCATCCTAGGGAACATAGCTACTAATAAGAATTACTGATGTTAAATAAAATTGTTTTTCTTCCTACCACTGGCTATAAAAGTACAAGCAAATACTTTCCCTCTACAATTATTTTTTTCTTTCTAGACAATAAAAATATTAGGCCTGTCCCACTTCTGGAACAATGAGAAAAGACATAAGGTCTATAATGAACATGACTCTGTGGGAAATATCAAGTCTACAAGTGGGGAAAAAAGCAGTAGCCCCAAAACATTGGAGTGAGTAAGGACTCAGCCTAAAGAAACATGCTCAGGAACTCCAGCATGGTCCTGGAGGGGTGTTACTTGAGTAAAATGGAATGAGGGGGTATCTGTTTTTCACTCTAGAATTTATAGGGCCCTGGTCAGCACAGGGAGACCTGCCACCACTGGCAAAAGGAGAATTAAATCCCCTCCAGCTATGAAGTGAATAATTTAAGCCATTTTGAGGTTTAAAAACAAGACAAAATGCAGTACTTCCTTCTTTGTGATTACACAAAAAATTTGAGCTCATTAAAGATTTGGAGGTGTTAATTAGGCACATTCCCCCATCTAAGTGAAATAAAGCCTCAAAAAACGAATGAGAAGGAAAACACCAAGAAAACCCATCTGACACTTGTATACAGTATGGTGGCTCCAAAATAAAACTCTGAAAACCAATTACAAGACTTTGCATGCCAGCACTTCAAGCAGCCAAACAATCAGGTTAGTTTAGAATAACAGACTTTCAGAACCAGGAGTTATCTTGGACTTCATATAACCTATTTCCCTCAGTCATTGAGGAAACTGGGGCCATACGATATATTACTTGGTGGAAGTCACCGTTGGCTGGGTTTAGAGGCTTTGCGTCTTGGGTTTGGCTCTAAATGGTTTGGTTGTCTTGTAGCTGGAGTTCTCAAGTCTTCTAACCTGCTGGGTCCTTGAATATTCAAATAAAGTAACTCAAGTCTCTTTCACTTCACCGCCCCCAGGCCTGCTCCAGTATTTTTAAGGATTTTTTGCTGTGTCAGAGTCATAGTGCTGGATGCCTGTTGCTCTACACCTGAACTCCCCGTCTCTGCCCATCCTCAGTTACTCTCCAGGCTTCTTGCTACCTATGTGCTCAAACAACTTTGCCCTGGGTCGGATGCACACAGTCTCCTCTCCTGCATTGTCAAGGTGCAACTAAAAGATGTGTCATGTTGTGCAACAGAGTCTAACAAAGATTTAAAAAAACATACGAAAGGAATTACCATGTAGTCCCAGAAATAGCTTAAAATTAGGCATCAACACCCTTGTGAGCTTCCTCGGCTATACCTTCTTTATGGAAGAATATGCCTCTTACTGACTCTTTCCTCAGTCCTTGGCTTCTCAATGTATTGCCTTCTCTTCCCCTAGTTATAAGAACTCAACTCCATTTCTCCCAGAGCACAAAGCAGGTAACTCCATGTTCCTCAAGTTCTGATCTGTGACTAAGTCCAGGCCATGGTCTTTTCAGAGCCCAAAGAACCATTAAGTGTTTTCCTAAACCAAAGAGAAGTTATTTTCCTGAATTCTATCTCCTGGCATACATACATGACTATAATTTTTAAAAACACAATATCATTTTTTTTCTTAGATCATGGTTATGTTAAACAAAATAAAAATAGAACATCAAAATCATCAATTCAGAGGCCTTCTGCTCAATTTTCAGTGCCATTGGTGATTTAGAAATTAATTTTGCAGCTTGGATACCTCTCCAATCCATTTCTTCTCTGCATCACTGCTGCCATTTCCATGGACCAGGCCCTCTCACTTTACCCTTGATTCTGACCACAGCCTCCTAAACTTATCCCTTGACACCAACCTCTTTCTCTTCCAATTACCATTTGCCTAGCAACCAAAATTTTTGTTTTGTTTTTTTTCTTTATTGAAGTATAATTTACATAGCATGCCTTTACTCCATTTTAAGTGTACAATTAAATGGGTATTAGTAAATTTACCAAGTTGTATAGCTATTCACATAAATCAGTTTTAGAGGATTTCCTTCCCCCTATTGAGAACCCTAATTCCCATCCATGACATTCTCCCAGATAAGCATCACAGTGACCATCACCAGCTCTCAGAAGCATGTGTGTACTCAACCAGTCACAATGTAGCTCCAACTGAGCATTTCATCCTCACACCCTTCCATCTTCATAATGGCATCATCTGGCTGCTATTAAAACATACCTTCTCTTTTCACACCTTGGTATCTTTTTGTAAAAGTGATGGGGTCTTGCTATGTTGTCCAGGCTGGACTAGAACTCCTGGGCTCAAGGGATCCTCCTGTCTCAGCCTTCTGAGTAGCTAGGGCTACAGGCATGCTCTACCATGTCTGCCTACCTTGATATCTTAAAAAGGACTTTTTCTCTTTTTGGAATGTGACATATAACCTTCTTAAAAAAGTCTAACACTTAAATCTGCTTCAAAAATCAAGGCCCAACTTAAACATCACTTCTATAAAGTGCTCCCTCTTGGTTCTTAAAACCTTCAGTACATGCCTTCATTTTTGCATTTTCCACATTATGTTATTAATGTGGATGTGTTTCCTCTGCTAGAATTCAAAGGAAGGAAGGACCATCAGCTTTGATTCATCTGGGTTTCTTAGTACTCATCAACAGTCTTAGATCTGAGTAGGTGCTTGATAAATAGTTATTTAATTAAATTCTATAGACTTATGGTTGGTGAAGCCCAGCAAGAAATAGAGCGTAATATTTAAGATACTGTGTTAAGCATTTTAAATTTATTTCAAAGTATTTTAAATTTCTTTAAAATAAGGAGGAGGAGGAAAGAGGACTCTGACTTATTTTGTTCAAAATAATGACAAAAATGTTTACTGACTAATATTGGGAAAATTGGCTCAATTTATGAAGAAAAACAATTTGGACCACTATCTCAAACCATTGTGCAAAAGTGACCTCAAATGAATTAAAAACCTTAAAATGAAAGTCATCCATCACTGGGGAAGCAAATTAGTAAAATACAGTATGAGTGTAAGAAGGAAAACAAAGCAGTAATCAGAAACAATGAACTAAAAATACATTAATATAGATCTTAAAAATATAAGGTTAAGGAAAGTAGTAAGAAACAGAATGAGATCTAGATTATAACAAATTAAATTCATAAATGTAAAAATACAAAATAACAACGAATATTTTTTCAGGATACTTTCTTATTCAAAAGTATATATTAACCATGTCAATGTGTATCCAGGGTGAGGTGGGATACAAAATGTAGCAGAAAATTAATGAAATAAAACAAGAAAGAGACATTTCCTGGATGGATTATAATGGTGCCCTATGAAGGAAAATTTTTCAAGGGCACATTCATATCTAAAGGCATATATTGAACCTGTTAGGGTGGTATATAGTAGGAGAGGAAAATAAAAGGGAAAAGTAATAAAAATTTTTAAATGGATATTATAGGTGATGGTATACTATGTACTGAAGAATATAAGTAACTCAGTTATGGATCTTAGGTCTAAATAACGAATAACAAAATTAAAAGCCTAAACAAATGCAAGAGAACATTCCAAGTTCGGTCTTATAAAGCAATATGATCTGTCTTCATAATGTGATGTCTTGTTCTGCCATCTGAAGATCAGCTGATGGATCCCTTAGGAAGGCAATGATGTAGAACAGGCCAAGGGGTGGACAGAAGATTCTAATGCCTGCTCTGCCTGGGACTCGCTGCAGGATCCCAACAGGCCACTCCACTCCCCTGGGCCTGGCTTCCTTATCAGAATGTCACAAATAACAACACCGACACATCGCCAAGGAAGGTTGTGAGGGGAGAAAGCAGAAGGGCCTGTGCCTTAAAAACGACCCCCTTTCCTCCACATATTAAATACATTCAACAAACAGAGGGTACTCCAGCTCCCAGGTGGGCACTAGTGCCTGGGACCTATTATCAGAATCCTATAGCCACTGTATAGGAATTACGGAGGGAGGGTAAGTGATAAGGAAGAGAAATGGCCCACCTATAGAATCCACCTAGCTGTAGTCTATCAGCTTTTGTCTTTCAATCTGTTGAAGCTCACTTAGCCATATGTGTGTGTTTGGGCAATCTTCCAGATTCTGGGGAATATATGGTCAACATAACCTAGACCTTCTGACTGGACTCTCATTTCATCTCTGCAGAATGGGGTCAGATGGGGGTCATGTGATAACAGCCTGAGACCTGCATTTCAAGGACCTGAAGACAAAGTGGTCCCCATGCAGAAGAGCTGCCCTCAAAATTTCCTTCCTGCTTTGATTAATGAGAAACTGTTAACTGCTTTTGTGAGACCAAATAGAAGGCTCACCTGTTTCGATCATCTGCCAACATAAACAAGTAAAACTTTCATTCTTTTATATGAAACAGCACATCTGGATTTATTAAATATTAGTGCTATCTTGACACAATTTATAGTTAGTATATCCTACAGTTTAGAGTGAAGGCAAATATTTATAAAATGCAAGCAATTAATTTTTAAAAGAACTCCAAAATGACTTGCATCCAGACAAAGAAAACTATAATTTTTAATTAACCATTAATAGTTCAACCTATTGTTTTAAAAACATGAACTCTTCCAAAAGAGTTCTGGAAGTTCTTGCAGCGTAAATTCATGTACTTACATTGAAGTCTTTTCATGAGCTATTACTGATAATGTCTTCTTCATTAGCTTTCTTCCTGGGAACTTGGCACTATTTGCAAGCCATGTCTTACATAGCCATGTAACATGCCTTAGGGGAAGGTAAGTGACCAATGGAAAAATTCTTGAAGGAAAAAAGAACATCGACTGTTGAAATTACTCTCAAGAGTTGATCAATATGAGTTGAGCCTAGAACCCAAGCCTCTGAGTTGATCTTAAAAACCTGAGTTGATCTTGTTGCTTTATGATATCAGTTTGTCTGTCTATATAGAATCAACAACCAAAACAAAGTATATTTTTTTGACACAAAAATCCCTTACTTTGAGCTAAATGTAAAAATGTGGTGCACTCTGTATTGGCAGATGTAGGGAGAAGGTGCAAAGGGCTTGTTAATATCTTGGTGTGTGTGTGTGTGTGTGTGTGTGTGTGTGTGTTGTGAGGCAGTTCAACATTGTTCACATGAAGAAAAAGCAAGCAAGGAGAACGAGGCCAGTTAGAGAAGAAAAGTAACTTTATCTTTGACCTATTAGTGGCTTTTTGAAACCTGAGTCATTCGTTTGGGGTTGTCCCGTGGGAAAGGGCCAGGAAGTGATAAACACAATAAATGATGAGATCCAAATGGAAAAGCACTGTTCTTTGAGCTATTGGCTGCGTAAAGAGGAAGATTGGATACAAATGTTTATCTTACCAATGTGCATACAGTACTTGGACAAATCAGTTTCTAGACTGAACGTACAGTTATGTAGTGTTCTGTTTGTTCTTTCTGTGCAAGGGCCTTATGATGCCACAAATTTAAAGTGATTAATAAACCACCTACTTTCCACTCAATTTACACAGTCATGTTCCAACAGCAGAAAACATTTTAGTACTGTAAAGCACCAGGAAAGGAACAGTGGTGATATAAATTGAACTAGAAAGTCTGATGGCTCTAGTACCATTGACGTCATTCCTTGCCTACTGTCAGCATGAAGAAATATAAACCTTCAGTTCCCAGGCCATTCAAATTCAACCCATTGACAAGATGTTACCCTAATCTAGGAAGACAAGCACAGAAAAAAATTCATAATAAAGAATAGAGGGGGTATACTTTAATATAATTAAAAGAGTAGAATTGGAATGTTCTTAACACAAAGAAATGATAAATGACTGAGGTGATCAATACCCTAATTACCCTGACTCGATTAATTCACATTGTATGTCTGTATCAAATAATCACATGTACCCAAAAAAGATATACAACTATTATGTACCTATAATAAATACAAATAAAATGGAAAAAAAGAATGTATGGATTAATTGTCTTATTGGACTATGGTGAATATTTTATGGTTATTCAATTTCCTTAAATATTGCTCAGATACTAAACTTTAAATAATAAAATAAGGATAGTAATGTATATCCCATTCTATTGCTATCTTTGTCTAATAGATCATCAAGAAATATGTTCCTTTTCTCACACCATAAGCAAAAATAAATGCAAAATGGATTAAAGACTTAAACATAGTACCTGAAACTGTAAAACTATTAATATTAGAAGAAAACACAGGGGAAATAAAATGCTCCATGACATTGGTCTGGGCAAATATTTCTTCGATATGACCTCAGAAGCACAGGTAACAGAAGCAAAAATAAACAAATGGGATTGCATCAAACTAAAAAGCTTCTGTATAGCAAAGGAAACAATTCATAGAGTGAAGAGAAAACTCACAGATTAGGAGAAAATACTTGCAAGCCATATGTCTGGTAAGGGGTTAATATCTAAAATATGTAAGGAAAACAAACAACTCAATAGCAAGAAAACAAATAACCCAATCAAAGAATGGGCAAAGGATGTAAGTAGACATGTCTCAAAAGAAGACATACAAATGGCCAACAGATATATGAAAAAATGCTCATCATCACTGATCATCAGGGAAATAGAGATTCAAATCACAATGAGGTATCACCTCACACCTGTTAGAGTGACTATTATCAAAAAGACAAAAGATAACAAGGCGTGGAGAAAAGGGAATCCTTGTGCACTGTTGGTTGGAATGTAAATTAATACAGCCAGTATAGAAACGGTATGGAGGTTCCTCAGAAAACTAAAAATAGAATGACCATATAATACAGCAATCCCTCTTCTGGGTATATACCCAAAGGAACTGAAATCAGTGTGCAGAAGAGATATCTAAACTACCATGTTCACTGCAGTACTATTCACAATAACTATGATATGGAAGCAACCTAGGTATACATTATCAGATGAATAGATAAAGAAAATGTGGTATATATACACAGTGGAATATTACACAGCCTTTAAAAAGAATGAAATCCTGTCATCTGTGACAACATAGATGAATCTGGAGGACATTATGCTAAGTGAAATAAGTCAGGCCCAGAAAGACAAATACTGCATGATCTCGCTGATATGTGGAATCTAAAAAAGTTGAACTCATAGAATTAGAGAGTAGAATGATTGTTACCAAAGGCTGGGGGCAGGGGGTAGTTGGGGAAAGAGGATATGCTGATCAAAGGGTACAATGTTTCAGTTAGACAAGAAGAATAAGTCTTTAGTGATTTATTGTACAGAACAGTGATTATAATAAATAATGCATTGTATATATCAAAATTGCAAAAAGTAGGCCGGGCGCGGTGGCTCACGCCTGTAATCCTAGCACTCTGGGAGGCCGAGGCGGGTGGATAGCTCAAGGTCAGGAGTTCAAGACCAGCCTGAGCAAGAGCGAGACCCCGTCTCTACTATAAATAGAAAGAAATTA